>JAPWLS010000864.1:0-105811 GCA_028551675.1 Tineola bisselliella
CTTACAGTCAATTCCAATACACCATGCTTACAGTCAATTCCAATACACCATGCAAGGAGTAGTCAATTACAAAATATAATAATATTAGTAATAATAATAATAACCTATCAATGTCAATAACTAAACAAAAAAGTCTCGAAATAAATTCATATTTTACAATATATTGACCTACTCGCAGGTCCATATATAAATATACTAGCTTATACCCGCGGCTTCGCTCGCATTTGAGTCATTAAATAAGTATCAGAGATCATTTTAATAGAAATAAATCAATATGATTCCAAACAGCTGAAACTATAATCAGTTGGAAACTATAGTAAAAAAATAATAATTATTCTTTAAATAAAAAGTATCCTATGTTACTTTTAGTACCTCCAAAAATTTGTGTACAAAGTTTCATGATGATCGATTAAGTAGTTGTTGCGTGAAAACGTAATAAACAAACTCACATTCACATTTATAATATTAGTACGGATATAAATAATATATATATATATATATATATATATATATATATATTAATAATCTGCATCGATATCTGAAGTTTAATTTATGCCCAGAGAGCTGCATAATTCTATTTCGTCGTGTACTTTTTATGCAATTTCCGCGGACGTCGCCTTTAGATCTGTCCTTAAGTTCAAAGGCCCTAAACCTTATAGTCCAAACTTTGTGTCCCATACTTTCAATCAAACACTTACTACAATAGTATACATACTAAGGTAACACGATTATGGCTTATGGCTGCAACACTTTCGAAATCAAAATCCCGCGCTTTTTAATTAAGTAAATGAATCGATAATCAATTTTAACTATCATTTTTAAATAATTGGCCATTTTTTTCATAAATCTATACCTATATTTGGTTCTTGTTTTATTTTATTATGTAACATCTAAACTATGTATTTTTGTAATTTTATTAAAAATGTTATCTATCCCTTTATCACCTTCAGCATGCCGTCCTATCCTGTACTTAAAATTTCATTTAGTTTATATAATAGTAGTCCTAATGTAATTTTGTAGGTTGGCTTTGTAAATAAATAATTTTTAATCAGTTAATAACAAAAAGAGTTAATCACTTTCTTGTTTTTGATATAGGCAAAACAAACATATGAAAATGGCGAGCGACTTTGTTATGTACTACGTGGTATTGAAAGAGCATCTTACCTACATATGACTTCGCGGGTCACAAAATTATTAGGGTCACAAATCTAAGTCTAACAAGATCTAATTAGAAACGAAGCGGGAAACGGGAAAAATATTTCACAAAATAAATAGTAAAAGAAAAAAACATTGAATTATTTAATTGTAAGCGAAGGTAGCTTCTTTCTCTGAATAAACCCAATTAAACTTTTAGAGAAAATTCAGAGATTGCGTGCACGTGATAAATTGGATATTATGTTTGTATATGAAGCATTCTGGCTTTTATAGGTATATATTTTTAATAATTTAGTAAATTCAAAAAGGCGGATGGCTTGTTCTGCTCAAATGAAGTAATACCGGATATTAAATTTACGCACGTCTTCATTATTTATGTAAATCTAATTATGTAAACTTTGTAATTTGTAGGTAAGTATATAGATATACAGAATTACCCGGATTCAGTTGAACGTTTGAAGTCAGAAATGTTGTATTAGTGTAATATTAACCCACTGACATAAATATTATTCACGTGGCATCATCAGGATACGTTGGCTCGCTTCGACTTCGCAACGCGTCGAGACAAGTTATTGAATGTCGGTGGTGGTTATTTTCCTTCATTGACCTAATGTAGCGGGAATTATAAGCAAAATGATTTAAAATAATTCCTTTAATATGGATTTCCGCAAAGTAACGCCTGAAACAATTAATTGTATAAATATTATTGTACTAAACTTCAATTGTTTTAGATTTACAATATATATGAGGCATTCCGCGTTTTTACGAATTCGTATCATCGTTAACGAGTTCATTCACACGTTTATACTATTACGAGTATGAATGTATGTATGTGTGTGTCTTCTAGCTTCACATATAAGGATGTTTAGTTTTCTTTATAATTATAATTAAAATTTGGTAACAAGTAACAATATTTTCATTACAGAATTCTTGAAATGAAATGAAAATAGCTTATTAGCATAGGCACTAGCGTGCACTTGCTCGTCGTTAGACTCTACAATGGCTTCGTAAAGGCGTATGACGAGTAGAAAACCACAAGAAACTCGTCAATCATAGCCTGTGGGCTTATCACGAATTTAGTCTGGCTTTCGAATCGAGCTGTCACAAGTAAAACGGATCCGTTAGCAATCGGCATCATGAATTTTTACTAACAACTAACGAGCACCAGCAATCTATCAAATAAACGAAAGATCGAGACGTTCGAAAATTAACAAAAAGTATCTAAAATATTGTAGTTCCAAATCAGGACGCGGTGGCGCTGCTCAAATTTCCATACAAATCGCTTGAAGCGAACTCGGTTCGAAAGCCAGATTAAAATTCGTGATAAGCCCACTGTACATAAAAAAACTTAGCTGCACTTGTAATAAATGTAATTTTTATCGCCTTAAATAATTAGAATGCGGTCACATATTGGACTATTTAATTCATTATAATAGTATTTAGTTTACAATAGTACAGTTTTCCCTCACAAACAGATTGTTCCGGTTATAAAACTAAATGAGCTGAAATACTGCAAAAACTTTACAGTTAACGATTGCGGTGTTCACTATTTACTGCGTGGGTCCCGTACAAAAACTTTTGTTTCAGAGTTATTTTACTGCCTACCCTCAAAGAAACAAATGTGTTGCTTTTTATGGTTATTTAATGTGTTTTTTTTTTACAATTAGACTTATTTTGGAACTGTTATTATAGATATGTCTCTATGTATGTATTTTGATAATTATATTAGAAAGGAAAGGGATAGTAAAACTATCTTCAACTAATTAACCAGAATTTTAAGTTTGTTTTTTATGTTTGTTATTCTTTTTTTTTCTCCCCCCTTCCTTACATCTACTTGGTTCTTGTCTTTGTTTTTATTATTGTGTAATAAACTACGTATTTTTGTAATTTTATTAGAAGTGTAGTATCTATCCCTTTATCACCTTCCTATCCTATAATTAAAATTTCATTTAGTTTATATAATAGTAGTCCTTTTTATAATATGTAGTTTTAATGTAATTTTGTAGGTAGGCTTTATAAATAAATAAATAAATATATGGGTTAGGAAGACGGCCGATTGGATTGAAGGTTGGTAAAGAGGTTTTGGAGGTTTAAAGCCTTAAGTCATAGGGTAAACAGAACCTTAGAAATAGTTTAACCAGTCGTAAAGAACCCTAATTTTAAATAAATCTTCGTTCGCATTCCTTTAAATATTTTAACGAAGTTTTTATTTTAAAATATTCATATTTTAAATTCATTATAATCCTTTGAATATTTTTCTTTTAGGAGATTGTTTCAATATTTTTTGGTTTATGAAGAAAAAACCTGTTTCTCTACGTTTTACGTCTCGATGACGTATTATATGTTGGTAATGCGATTAATGTAAAATATCAATAATTCGCAAGCTCCGTTGCTGTGCTGGCATAGAAGGGGGATATAATCGTTTAAGAGGATTACACAGAAACCTTATTATATCCACCTTATATCCACTAGGATTAACATATTATTTTGATATACTCCATATAATCGTTATAAAACATTAGATAGTTCATTTTTGCATATTGAAGTCTGGCAGCTATCTATACTTGCTGTCGTTGAGTACTGTACATAAAAATAGCTGCTTGCTTCCTTCATATTACAAGTATTATATTATAGTATACTAGCTTTTACCCATTTAAATCATTTAATAAGTATCAGAGATCATTTCAATAGAAATGAATCAACAAACAACTGAAATTATAGTCAGTTGGAAAGTATATTAAAAAATATTTTTTTTAAATAAAAAGTATCCTATGTTATCCTCCAAAAATATGTGTACAAAGTTTCATGATGATCGGTTAAGTAGTTGTTGCGTGAAAACGTAACAAACAAACTCACATTCACATTTATAATATTAGTGGGGATGTATGTATATTTACAATAGTAGTGTATATTTTTGTAATATATGTTTAGTATTATTTATATCTTTATTATTGTCATTTGTATATGTAAATTTATTTTATTTTTTTGCACCCTACGATTTACTTCCTGGTCTATTACCGTAAGGTTGGTTGCCTGGTAGATATCACTATTTAGTTTTTAGATATTGTTCTCTATTTTCTTCTGTTCTTCTATAAGTGTTTCAAATATTCAAGTAACTACTAGTCCTTGTTGTAGGAAACTATTTCACTCAGGTAAGTTATACAGTGAAACAATGTTAATAAACACTTTGCGACCAAAATTCAGCAATTATGTTTACCAGTGTAATGTTATTTTAGTTATTTTCGTTCCTCCGAGATAACTCCTGTTTATTTGATTTAATTTGAGAATTACTTGAGAGGAATTTGAGTAACGAATAGTTTTAGAATCACTGCACAATGTACCTATTAAATTTAACACACATTGTTATATGTTCCAATAACCTGAAAATCTCAGACAGTATTCAGGTAACTTTGATACAAGCACCGACATTCATAGCTATAAAATAAAATTAAGTCTGTAACCTAAGATTTTTATAACCTGTTTTTTTATCAAAATTATTTTTTATATAATAGAAAAGTACATATCTACCTAATACATCGTAAAATATTGTAATCTGTTTTAGTTATAAGTTAAAATATATATATATATGTATATACTTTTAACACTAGATTTACCAGCTTAAATGTACCTATTTCTACCTTCTATATTTGTTACAAATATATATAAAATAATATAAAATTCATAAAACTAATTCTTCTGTTATAAATTAAATTAGATTAGAAGAATTAAAGAAAATGTTACACGCAGTAGAAATTTTAATTTGATCTTGCAAGACCAGTCATTTTGACTGGTCTGGTAAATCTAGTGTTAAATTTGTCTAACCAAAAAAAAATCTAAAAAAATGTCTGAGGTTGTTTATAAATATTATGAAACTAATTAAAAAATGCTATATAGGGTTTACTTTCGCGTTTAAGTCGATTATTTTGCAGTCATTTTCAAAACGTCAACATAAGTTCTTATAAGTTTTTTTAAAAATAATTTGATATATTAATAATTATAGGACAAATTAATAAGCACCCAAATAAGATTGACCCTAAAACAAGTTATTGTAGTGACTTAGTGGGGAATTAATTGATGAACTCTATTTGTGCGTCAATATTACTACACATAATGTTAGCGCAAACAAACGCATGTGTTTTGTAGATGTGTACAAAGACTTATGTTGACAATATTTATCCAAGAGACAAGATATAAATATGGACTAGGATTTAGGGTTATAAGGGGAGGTGGCGAGAATAAATAGTAGGTAATATAAAATAATTATTTCTTATTACAGTAATGCCCCGCTTTACGCGAGGGATGCGTTCCGGAAAAAACTGAAATTCCCGCGACCATAGAGAAGTTGATGACTATATTATGTTTATACGCACTCTTTCGCGTAATACGGGGCAATTGAGCGCGAAATTTGAATTTCGCGTTATAGTGAAACCACGCATAACGGGGTCGCGTAAATCGGGGTATTACTGTACTTAATTTATAATATACTAGCTTTTACCCGTGGCTTCGCTCATATTTAAGGCGTTAAATAAGATCAGAGATTATTTCAATAGAAATGAATCAATATGATAACTATATTTTCTTGCTTGGCTGTGATTATCAATTGTTTGAAAATTACTACATACAATGATGTTTCAAAAACTTAATATATGCTTTATTGAATTACAACAACAAATTTTAAAATATACTTCACTGTAACAAAAATAAATAATTTTGAATTCTAATTTAGAAAAACAAAATGCAGAGCATTAATCTAGGATATTTTTATAAGTATTTCTGTCGGATGAAAATATGTATATATATAATATATATATATATTATTTATTAATAAAAATTATATGTTATATATATATATATATATATATAATATGTGTACAAAGTTTCATGATGAAAAAAATAACTGTAAGCGTATGGATTCTCATAAACTAATAAGCTAGATTGTGTTCCACAAGCAAAAACAACTGCTATCATCTACAGACTAATGCATACCAATTAGATTGACAGGAGACGGTCTTATACCCAATTACTATCAAGCGACAAGGTAACACTTGAATTACTGCAGGTAGTCCTCGATTTTACGTCATGTTAAGTACCAGAGGATAGTGACGCAAAACGAATCTTAGACCGTTAAAACGAGAAACAGTGTCAAAATTTTGTCTGCCGTAAAACGAAACGATGTAAAACGAGGACTACCTGTATTTTTGTCGAGTTTCATGTGGTCTTCTTCTCGTCATACGCCTTTAGTGTCTATGATAATAAACTATTTTAATTTCATATTAAATCAATTTATGTCATTTATACTCTATTTATCACTCAATAAAAAACGTCTGAATCAGTCAAGTCAGACTGTAAAGTACTTTAAAATTTTAGACAACGAAAATGTTTCAAGCACATCCCGTGGTCATAACTATATATTTCCCTATATTTACGACCTCAGCAATGCTTTTCCGAGATAGAAAATATATTTCACGAAATATATACTGTAGGTCGGTATAAAATGCAAGATGTAGTTTATAGTTAACACTATATCATATGTGTTTAAGATAGGAAGCTCCCGAGCTATGTACTATTTGATGCCTTATTTATGTCTTATAGCGCTTCGGCTATTTTAGAATTTAGCTCCCTTTTATTACATTTTACTTTGTTATATTTCCTTAAATTTATTTATTTATTATTTGGTACACTAACAGAACACAGAATAATAATAATAATAATAAATTCCTTATTGTACCAGAAAAATCACAAAAGACGAACTTAATGCCTTAAGGCATTTTCTGCCAGTTAACCTTTGGGAGATGTTAGCGATGATGTAAATAGTACAGAAAAGTAAAATAATAGAATAAATACAAAATAATACACAAATAATTTTGAATATTAACAATTAAATATAATATGACAATATAAATATACTAAATAATTATGTCAGAGGATCTTGTTATTCTGTTTATATGGGAAGTGCTTATGGAGATTGTTTTTAAAACTGTTTATGGTGGCGGCCTGTCTGATCACAAGAGGCAAGTTTCCAGAATACATACATTATGAAACTAAAGCATCAAAGTAAAATTGATTTAGATTGCTTTAAGTGTACACAACATGACTTACGTTCTAAACAAACAAAACTAATAAACTATAATAGAAATACAATATAACTATGTACAAATAACTTATAATATTGTGTAAAATTATTTAAAACAACAGAGGTTAATTAACTACATCGTGTTTGAGATCTTTCTTAAATAAAAAAAAATAATAAACTATAGAGTTAGGCTATCAAAACAAATTTAAAACAAATTCAGAAAGCTTTTCAGGATACTGCGAATTAAATTCATAATTAACATATTTATAAACGAGTCTATAAACGTATTTTATTATCCCTGAAGTTTCCAGTAGAAATCTGTACTGAAAGAGGTAATCCCCGTTATGCCGGCTTTGTAATACGAGTGTTCACGTGAATAGATTAACACGGTCGTTCTATAAATAAGTTACGAATACAAAAATGTGTTACGCAATAAAGTAAATTCAATTGAAATAAACTTCACTATTAAAGTTAAGTTTATTCGACTTGAAGAAGAGGAAATCCCGTTGCGACGGTCAACTTGGGGGAAGTTTGCGAGACCTGAATAGGATTTCTAGTGGGTTTACATAATGGAATATTTTATTTTATACTTACTACTGTGTAGTAGCATGTGGGGGTTATTAGTATCCCTAACCTACATGCCTAGCACATCTAGTTATATAGTGCTTTGTTTCTTTATTATAACTAAATCGCGGAGTGCTTGTTACATAGATAGCTGTATATATGTTAAATTACATATCACACAGAACGGATGATTGTTGTGTTTGCGACTGGTCTATTTGTTATATGTCAATGGCTTAGCATATTAATAAATAATAGATACACGTGCTCGCATAGTTTCGTTAAGATTGGGAATAAAATAAAAAAAAAACAAATGCGGTCTAACCTTTAACGTTAACACTAGGACTACCAACAGGTCAATATGACCGGTTTCAAAATTTCTTCACAAAACTTTTATGTAAAACTTTACTCATTATTTTTCGTAAACGATTCTATTTTCTACAAGTCTATATACAATAAATTTATTGAATTATATTTAATACTGTGCAAACACAAGTCGTCCGATCATTTTGACCTGCTGGTAGTTCTAGTGTTAATAAAGTAGAAATTCAGTCTGGCAGCAATAAATTCGCGACATAAAATGACTATGTATTTTACAAGTGTTGGTAATAAAATGAGAAGATGAAATATTACACGATCGTTACACTATCTGCCTCGCAATAACAATCATGTTGAAGTGGAATTTATACGAAGTAAGGTTTTACGTTTTCAATTGTTTCATATCAAACAACTATTAACAGAAGAAAAGCGCATTTATTTTTTTTACATGACGATTTATTAAAGTTATTTTTTCTTGGGCTGTTGCCCAAATACTCGCGGCGGAACTGTCTTCATTAGACACTTGGGGCCATTAATAAATAGAAACCATTTACTTACTTTATTGATTACATGAGCGATAGAAATGCGTGGTTAAACTAGTGTTTGAGCTTGGCTTACTATTGGCTTATTAGAAGGATTTTTTTGATGAATTTAATGTTTTATAGGTAGGTATATATATAATTAATTAATATAACATTTATTATTGTAACCACTGTGCAATCTGATTTATGAATTGTTATTTACTTTTTTTTTAAATTAAAATTCAGTTGTTTTTAATTATTATTTTATGTACAGGCTATGATTGACGAGTTTCTTGTGGTCTTCTTCTTGTCATAGCCTTTCCGAAATCATGGTAGAGTCTAACGATGAGCAATAGGACGCCTTTAGTGCCTATGCTAATAAACGATTTTCATTTTCATTACAATACGAGACGATTGCAAATTGTTCAAGTTTTTACAGTTACTAAAGTTGGACTAATAGTAACCAATTTAAATAACTCAAAGCTAATTGTTATTATTAGTCCAGTCTCCTATCTCTGGGTAGTACTACTGCTTTCAAGTATAATTTAGATATTTCTCTGTAGCAACTCTTATCTTCTCTAATGGACCACACTCTAGTTTGACATATATATGTTATATATATATATATATATATACAATATATACAATAAACGTAGAAATGTATATAGTACATTCAGATAATAAACTTAACACATAAGAATTGTATTCTGAAAAAAAAAGTGAATTCTTTCAAGCTTTATTAATGTGTCTGACAAATCCTGGCAGCTTGTTAAAACTTTTAATGGTTCAAAATCGCGTCAAAGCTCACGTGTCGATCTTAAAGCTAAATCACGTAAGTATATAATATTTTTAATAGTACTTAAATAATTGTACAAATAAAAAAACACTATTGCTGTAGGTATATAACTCTACAACATACATTCATAGCTTTCAACTTTAATTTAGGAGTAATCGTCAATTAGTACAAAATATAGATATAAATTATATATCTAAACCTTTCTCATAAACCAGTATATATATATTGGTATAAAATCTATACTAATATTATAAATTTGTATTTTTGTATGTTTGTAACGAATTGGCTCAAAAACTACTAGACCGATTTCAAAAATTCTTTCACCATTTGATTGCTGCATTATCACTGATCAATATGGGCCGCATAAATTACAGGAAAAAAATAAGGATCCTTACTAAAACTACAATAGCTCCGAACGGACAGTCACGTGAGGGCAGGCGTCGTTGAAATATGAAACATCATTAAACTTCATAGTACTTTATATCTTCATTACTACGCGAACGAAGTCGGGGGCAACAGCTACTATTTATATAAAATGAATAAAAAATGAAGGACATATATTTATGTTGAATTATAGTAAAAATATCTCAATTAATTATAGTACGTATCTATTACTGAGGTTACGTTTTAATTTCTCATACACGTGGCTTGCTGATGTCCGTCATATAATCTTAGTAAACAGTTAATATGTCAAATAATAATTCCTATTAGACGTGTAATAATTATTAGAGTGAATACGCTATATCATCGTACCTGTGCGTGTGTGTGTGTAAGCATGTTTTCATGGCGGAAACAGATTAGCGGCGGCAATATCTCAGGCTAAGCGCTTTCCTATCCAAGCGGCCGACGTTGACAGATGACGTCTCGGTGATTTTTCTTGTTCAACTATACATATTCAATTTTTTCCTAACGAAAAACAATTGAACGAAAAACCGCGTTTATCTGTAGTCTGCCTAATATCTTAACAAACCAATACGGTTTTTGTTTATTATCCTATCGAATTACTATAGGTAATTAATTGTTTAATTGGATATTATTGACTTTTATTAGGGTAGCTTGAGTGACTAAGCGGGTTTTGGGATCACTTTGAAGTCAAGTATTAAAGGAAGTCTTAACCTGACCAGTGGGCTTATCACGAATTTTAGTCTGGCTTTCGAACCGAGTTCGCTTTCAGCGATTTGTATGGAAATTTGAGCAGCGCTACCGCGTGCGGATTTACTTTGAACTAAAATATTTTAGATACTTTTTGTTAATTTTAGAACGTCTCGATCTTTCGTTCATTTGATAGATTGCTGGTGCTAGTTAGTCGTTAGTAAAAAATCATGATCCCGATTGCTAACGGATCCGTTTTACTTGTGACAGCTTGATTCGAAAGCCAGACTAAATTCGTGATAAACCCACAGTTCACTCATCCAGCGACTGTTGTCTGAAGCAGCTACTACTTGCTATATCATCAATTGTTTATTTTAAAGAATCAGAATAATAAACAAAAAAAAAACACTAAAAAAGTAAAGGAGCGCATATTTTAAAACACAATAAAACGAGACAGGAAGAGAGACGATAGCAAATGACTTCCGCTTCAAAATAAATGGGCTACGTTCACACCGAATCACTCTCTTGGCACTCGTTCTTTGTAACTGTGTACGATTTCAGAGTCATTCTGCGTTGATTGCTGACGTTTTGCGGTGTTAGACTGACCTAATTATCACTGACCAATCGGAATCGATTTTACGCTTGATGACGTCACGATATCGACTGTGGAGCTAGTTATACTGATTGCAATT
This sequence comes from Tineola bisselliella, assembly GCA_028551675.1. NCBI lineage: Eukaryota > Metazoa > Arthropoda > Insecta > Lepidoptera > Tineidae > Tineola > Tineola bisselliella. The sequence goes on from JAPWLS010000864.1 coordinate 11,209, forward strand.
TTAAATAGATTGTAGTTGACATCTGTCTGTGGTGACAGCTATCTCCGCTTATGGAGATTCTATAGTTATACATCTCGATTGGGAGGAAATACTCATACTGTAACGACGTATTTTTTATATATTTTAGGACAATGCCCCTATACAGCAGCTATTCTTCTACGTTATAGTAGATTTATTATATATTATTATGACATTAGTATGTAAGTGGACAATGCCAGTATACATCAGCTAAATCGAGTTGATAATAATTTATATTTGTATTGACGAACAAAAGCGCTCTATTGGAGCCCAATTACTAATAGTAAATAAATAAATTTAAATAAAAGTGTAATGTACATTAAAAATTTATTTTTTTAATATAAAGTAAGCAAAATCTAATTAATAATTTTGGTAATTAAAATTCTCATTCGTATTCATTAATGATGCTCATGTTTGGGATTGTCTGTTGATCAAACATTTCATTTTGAAACTTCTTGCCTCCGACCTTTGATTGAGCCCTAAGCAAACTTCAAACAACATTGAATATCCCCAAATGTGCCCTGACAAGGTAAGGGTATCTCTTCTTGTGTTTAGATTAACTTACATTAGCATGTTTTAAATGATAATACAAATTTATTTTATAAGCTGTCAACATCGTTAAGTAGCTGGATTTTTTTTCGACTTAATTACAGTATACTCTGTCAACTTGTTAAATACTGGTAGCATAGGTAGAAGAATATCATGTGAATAATCTCAGACATTATTAAATTAGACAGAATTATTAAATTATATCAGTAATAAGTACCTTTACCCTAATATTCAAGCTAATTTTCATTACAAAGTACTTCGCGTATTAACTGTTAAATATTTATACAAAAGTGGATTTTGTATTTTTTTAATAATACCTGAAATTTTTTAGTATATATTTCAATTTTTTTTAGATATGTATTAATTGTAAAAATAATTATTTTATTTTGTGTACCAAAATACTCTTAAATTAATAATTTTTAAATTGATTTTATTCAGTAACTGAAATTGAAATAGAGCTTCACTACACCGTATAAAACAAAACATAAGTCGACTATCGCATCTGACTGTCTATCCACACGCTTTAAACCCAAAAACTACGGCAGGTATATTCATTTGGTTTTCACCTATAGATATATTGATTCAACAGGAAGCCTTGGGTCTGTTAGTTTATTTTGAGTAGCATTTTCACACTGCCAACCACGTAATGGTAGCTATGTACCCCTTTGTGGGGTGATTTATATAATTTTTATATTTTCTAATAATAATAATAATAATAAATTCTTTATTGTACTAAAAAAATACAAAAGGCGAACTTAATGCCTTAAGGCATTTTCTGCCAGTTAACCTTTGGGAGATGTGAGCGGTGATGTTAATAGTACAGAAAAGTAAAATAATAGAATAAATACAAAATAATACACAAATAATTTTGATTATTAACAATTAAATATAATACGACAATATAAATATACTAAGTAATTATGTCAGAGGATCTTGTTATTCTGTTTATGTAGAAAGTGCTTATGGAGATTGTTTTTAAAACTGTTTATGGTGGCGGCCTGTCTGTCTAACCTTTTTTTCCTTCAAAATTAACTAAATGAATGTATTGTGGAATTGAAAAAAACAGTCAGCACAGTGGGAGCTACATGTAAAATATATACATCGGCTCTTTAGTAAGCAATATACAGTACATTGAATTGTATATTTTCTTTTCAAAAGCAAATCTCTGTATGGAGTTATCTGTCAAGATATCTGAAATGGCTCAAGCTAAGCTCCGAAAGCGTACAACTTTTGCAGTTTTGACGGAAGAGCTTTATATTGTACATCCTTATAGCAGACTCACACAGGAGATCTACTTTTTAGGTACCTTATTTGAAGGTAGCTTTCAACTATCCGAGACAGTCAGGTACAACTCTCAAATATAAATTTATTTGTATTATATAAAATATTGTTATTCTTATTAATACATAAAAAATATTCTTTTTTTTAAATATTTTCTGTCGCTACTTTTCTTACTTAATGGAAATAAACGTGTAAATTATTTTATAATGCGTAAATAGAGTATTCATATATAGCATGTTCTAGACGTCTCTCTAGTGCTGTGCCACGCGCTTAGTGCTGCGACTTAATTTAATTGAATTAAATATTAATTGATGTAACAATAATAGTACTCTGCTTGTGTGTATCCAAAACGCACATAAAATTGACAACAACCGTTATCTCGGTAAAATAAAGCGAAAGGTTGAAACTGTAGTGAAACCCTTGATATTCATTGACGGAGCTTTGTCATAGACCAATTAAGAGCTGCCATTCGCTCTCAAACTCTTAACGATGCCAAAAAGTTCCCTTAATTACTGCCTGAGATCGCTGTAATAAGAGATTATGAAGCTGTGAGTGCCTTTACGAGGAATGTCCTTCGCTTACATTGTTCAGATTGTGACATTACAGCCGTTAGTCTTTGTATTGCGCAATAATTTAACTTTACATTTTTAATACCACGCTATCTCTTCATAATCTTAATAAATTATAATTTAATTAACCATTAAAAAACGTCAAATAATAATTAAATAGTTTAAAAAACTAAAAAAACACGCGCGCTAGCTTTATCTCTTTTACTCCACTACACAGGATCTATAAAAGAATTTATAAATCCTGGCGGTCCTAATAAGGATAATGGGAAACTGTTATTAAATTATTGCATTGGCATCGATCCTTAATACGTATGCAAAGGTTCAAATTAATCAGACTTCTGGAAATTGGTGAAAATTATGCTCAAAGATTCCGTTCCATACATACAACCCAAGCTAATAAAAAAATAATAATAATATAAAAAAACGTGTTAAAAAAATAAATAAAAATAATTAGAAGAAATCGAACGAAATTTGAACAAAAGTCAGTAAATATGGAAACTGGAGATAAATAGTTTTGGATTTACTGATGGGCCATAATAATGCAGATTAAAATGGATTGAAATTATATTTATGACAATGCATTGTTGACAATACAAGGAAAAAGAATGACAGTGACAGAACAAATGTCAAAAGCTGCTTGTAAAAAAAAAAGAGGAGACCGCCACGTAGTGTTTATTGGAGAATTAGAAATAAAAACTTTAATTTGAAAAGTAGGTAAATATTTTATAGTACAGGGGTAACTAACCTGTGGCTCTTTGAAGGTTTATTTGTGGCTCTCGATATAAGTACCCAAGTTGCCCTTTTCATTTTTGTGCTATTTATATTTTTAAAACTTACAACACATATGAAAGACTAAGTGCAACGTTTTTCTATTACGTAAATATAATACTGTAGCCTTTGCCTATTTTTAAAGGTATTGTACAGTAGGAATGTGGGCAACACTGCTTCCCAGATGGAGGTTGTCAAGCCAGCGTGCCGTGCCCAGTTTGCCATCTGTTGAATCATCTTGTGTGCATTTTAATATATACATCTTCTTTGCAACCGAGTGTTTTACTCTGAATCCGTGTTACAATATGTATTTTAAAATTTTCAAATTTGGAATAATGGCTTGGACTATCAAGGAACGTGGGCACCTCTGATATAGTACGTCTAGTGGCAAAATGCAACGCGTAACACAGGTCTGCTGATGGCAAAACACATTATACTTGTAGTGTTCGAGCTTGTAATATCGATAACAGTTTAAAACCCATTAAGGTACTACACGCAGCTGATAAGCAAAGTAAGGAAAGTAAAGGCGTATTCTACATTCCGTATAGTCGTCCTACGTAAGCGTTTATATGCGTTATTAGAATTTTGCGACTTTAACAATATTATTTTATTATTAAATTAAGATAGCTATACTTATTTAACCTTGTTCTTTTACGATATATGCCTACACTGCAGTTTATAAGGAAATTTTGGGAGCGAATTTGATTCGTGTTAGATTTTGGATATGTTCTGATAAATGTATTTATTCTGATAATTCTATATATTCTGGTATTTATATATATATATATATTTATATTTTTTTATATTCTAATAGTTTTGTTTATATATTCTCTTTCTATCTATCCCATACATCTAGTTCGGTAACTGGGGTACCCAGTAGCACAGGTTTTCGAACCTAGTACAGGGGCCCTTGCTATTTTTATGTACTAAAATTCTTTACTAATAAACTATTTTATTTATTATTTATTTTATTTTTTATACCCAAAAAACTTTACAATTAAATTCGAAACCGAAAAATTAAACGCGTTATAATGTCGCAGATGGTATTAAACTTCTATAGTATTCGATGAAGTAGGACGCAGTTTCAGTCGACAAGGAAAATAGGGATTACATTGAAGTCGAGATCTGAAGAAAATGTTAGGTTTTTTTCAGAGATAAATTCAGTGAACACGCTAAGTATTTTCCTTGAGTAGTAATTTTGTTTTCCTGTACCACTATTTGTGTAATGCTCGAATTCCTTCACCAGAATTGCTGCAAACATTCGAATGTATTTTCTAATGAAACTGCGATTTTACTTTGTTTGTGAAATAAAAATACACAGTTCTATATAGTTTTATGACTTAATTTTAATGGACATTAACTAGTTTTATACTAGTATATATAATTTAACAATATTGGTCGGATATCAATTTACTAGCTAACAAATGTGATCACACGAGCTACAGTCATCTGCTTAGAATGGGAGTATATAAAGTAATAGCTGTTGCCCCCGACTTCGTTCGCGTAGTAATAAAGATATAAAGTACTATGAAGTTTAATGATGTTTCATATTTCAACGACACCTGCTTTTTGTGCCAATTTTAAAAACAACCTTAGGTTACATTATTGTAGTTTTAATAAGGATCCTTATTTCTTTCCTGTAATTTATATAGCCTATATTGATCAGTGATAATGTAGCATTCAAATGGTGAGAGAATTTTAGAAATCGGTCGAGTAGTTTTTGAGCCAATTCGTTACGAACATACAAAAATACAAATCTTTCCTCTAAAAATATTATTAAATTTAAATATGAATTAAAAAAAAACATATAATGGGTCTGAGTGCCTTGTGATGGTGTTGTCAATATTCTAGTATAATACGATATATTTATAGTCTATGTACGTTATATATTTTTTTTATATTTTTTAAAATCCCAATTAAGAGAATTTCTGTAATTCTTTTTGAGGAAATAAATGTCTTAAACAGAGGCGGCTCGTCCTAAAGAGCGCTGGTGCAGTGCACTCCCACGAAAATTACAGAACTTATATTACAGCGGCGTAGATATAGGTAATATAATATACTATTGTATAGGCATAGTAGAATAGAATGAATGTAATGTAAGGATAGTATGTATTATGAAGAAATATAGATTACTTCTGTAATTTTCGTGGGAGTGCACTGCACCAGCACTCTTTAGGACAAGCCGCCTCTGGTCTTAAACCCTATAATATTAGTATAGATTGGACATAAATAAAATGCAAGATGTAATACGTATAAAAAATTGTCCATTAAATGCATGGCTAAAGCATTTCGACATCACAAATTTAAAATACAGAATCGTATAATACATTATTTTGGAATGGGCTGTTGTTTCTTTATTTCTACTCTTTTCACGGTTCCAGTGCTTGTTTCAGTATCGTTCGAGGAGCCTGAAGTGGAGTGCTGTAAACTGGAACTCTTGGTCGTCTTTTTGGATTCTTTCTTCAAACTTCTATTCAATATGGTCGTTGGTTTCAAGTTCTTCTTTTGTTTAATTCTAACAGCTTTTTCCGGAGGCCTATTTATGCTTTCACTCCTATTTTGAAGTTTGTTTAAACCGAAATTAGGTTTAATTTGTGCTGTTTTCTCTAAGTCACAAACACCTGGAAGTAGTAGATCACTTATGCATACATAATTTTCTTTATTCTTAGGAGGACCCACATTTGGATTTATTTTGACAGGCACTATTTGTAGTTGTTTTTCAAAGTCTGTAGAAGGTCCCTTTGTGTCTAGAAAATGTTCCATGTCACTTGGTGAGTCGACCCCACCGACTAACTCTTGTATTAATTTGTCTTCTTCAGTATCTTCTATATCCATAATTTCATCGTCATCTTCAGAACAAAATGAGAATGAAGTCAATGAGCCTGATGTTTGCGATTGGAACCCCTTAGATTCATCTATTATATTTAATGTGTTCGCTGGAATATCTCCGGAACTTTTGGACGGTAATATCTTTGCATCCTTGCCCCTTTCATTTGGGTTATTTGCACTAGTTTCTACAAGTGGTGATAATGATTCTATATTCTCATAATTATCACTTTTCTTCGCTTTGTTAGACGCATCGAATGTTGATAAATACGCAGGTTTAGTATTTTTATAAGCAAGCCTTCGTTCCAAAGTAGTTGTTCTAGGAGGTGGTTGTGGAGGGATTTTTGGACGATCGCTTTGTTCAAAACTTCCACTGAAATTTCTGAAAGTATGAAATGAACTCGGTTGAAGTGACAACCTTTTTTGAGCTATTGGTAAATCCGGCAAAACCTTCGGATAGTTTCGCCTCTTAATAGTGAGTAATGCTTCAGCTGATGTCATTGGTGCAACCTGAACAGTTTCGTCTCTACTCGTTACGTTTATATCGTTTCTGAATAAGATTGGAGGAAGTAGATTGGCGATTTGAGTTCCCATATCTATTTTTTGTTGTTGTTTCAGTAACTTGTCATAATTGATATCTGTTACGGGGTCTGAAGTGGAATGTTTATGTGAAATTTTCAGCGGTGCCGATTGATCTTGCTTTACTGAAAAATTTACTACACAGGTGTATGTTTTATCCTGTCTACTTTCATCCTCTAATACTGCGTCTTGTTCTACTTCAGTCTTGATGCTCTTCAAATTACTGGATTCTTCTTTGGAATGTTTTGATAATGAATCTAAAAGGTCTAAAGATTTGGATATTTCTATCGGTTCTTGATTTAATATTGAATTAGTTCTTGCGGATGGGGTCGCGTCTATTGCAACTGATACCTTTTTAGATTTCACACTTTCAGTCCCTCTGCTTTTTAGGGAGTCACTGGATTTTGCTGTATTTTTCGCACTGCTTATGCTTGGCGAATGTTTGCCTATGGAAGAATGAGAGCCTAACGCCGACGTAGAAGTAGTTTTCTCTAAAGTTTTTGTTTTTGTTAGTTTGACATTTAAATCGTTTTTGTTCGATGTTTTTGTGTGTTTAATTTTGTTATCGGATAATATTTCTTCAGATCTTGTATACGGTTTTAGTTCGCTAAATTGTTTATCATTATGAATATCCATGTTGGAATTTCTCAATATACCGGGTGAGCATCTGTGTAACACTTCGTTAGTAATCCAGTCTCTTACTTTCGTGTGCGCGTCTAAAGTACTCGTCGACAAGTGACGTCTCAATTGAAACCTTTCTCTGAATCCACCAGAATCATCCGATTTGGGTGTCTTGCAAGGTTCCAGTTTATTCTTCTTAGTTTTACTACCGCCTGTTCTTATTTTATCAATGCTCATGGATTTAAGAACGCTGCAACCATTTTTAAGCGAACGAAGAGCGGATTTATCGTCTTTAGAAGTTTTAAGTACGCCATCGCACATATCGATATCGGCGCTCGTATTCCTCGATTCTAAAGCTTTCTCTCGCGTCCTCAAGCGCCTCCTTTTAAAGTATAAAGCCCCACAAACGGCGACGTTCGCTAACAGAAACAGTAATCCTAACGTTATAAGAATAGTAAATGTGGGACTGGAAGTTTTTACAGGGACATTAGTGTTTGTAACGGCCCTCGATGTTGTGGTTATGGGTTTCTCCATTAAGCCATATGGCACGGGCCGGGATGGAGTTTTTATTGCTTGTATTTCTCGGTAAATGACGTCGGTGTCTGGTTTCTGTTGCGGAGGGGAGTTCGGTCGAACGTAACCGTAAGAAGGAGCGTTGTATGAGTTATGTTTCGCTGGTTCCGGCGGTGGATGCCAACTTCTTCGACTTGTATCTACGAATACAGGTAAGTTATTTATTACTTTCACATTTTAATAAAAGAATAACTACAATTATGTATGTATAATGTACCTGGCGATCTAACTGCAGATTTAGGTTTACTGCTCCCAGCAGTGCTGGCATGTGTAACATGGGTCGTTGGATGATATTCAAAAAGGGGGTCGACAGCAAATCCTTTCATCTTGTTTGGTAAAGTTTCAATCCAAAATTTTGTATAATTTGATCTGTAGTAACTGCTTATTGCTGGTGGGATATCTATAATAATAAGATTAATAATTAAATTTAAGTTTATTTATTAATAAATGTATATAATTGTTTTTGGTTAAACTAGTGTTTGAGCTTGGCTTACTGTTGGCTTACTAAAAGGATTTTTTTTGACTGTATTTAATGTTGTATAGGTAGCTATATATTTTTTATTTTATTTTTTTAAAGTATTTTTATATACATATTATTATATACATACAGGGTGTCCCAAAACTCAACGATAAGCCGGCACCAGTGGGTGGACCCGCTCTTCACTGCTCGAGAAAAAATAAGAAAAAAAATATATCTAATTTTTTTTTGAAAATACTAAGTAAATTCTGAAAACCTTCGAAAATTGACACCCTATATGATATTTTCAAGTGCCACGACCACAAATTTACAAATATTTCAGATTTTTTTTTTGTATCGGCAACCTAAGTAGTACTGCTATCCATTATAACCCTTACAAATTTCAGAATACCTGTAGTTTTTACACAAAAATGAATCAAATTTCTTTTTTTCCCTAAAATTTTGGAAGATTTTTACCTTCGGTCCACTTTAAGTCATCGTGGTGTAAAAAAAAGTATGGACACTACTATGGCAAGTTTTTTCAAAAGTTGACGCAACTAACCAAGATTCCTAAATGGTATAATACTCTAGGAAAACTAATCACAAAAAAAAATATGCCTGTCATTTCTAAACAAGAATCAATTTTGAAATCCTTCGAAAATTGACACCCTGTATGATATTTTCAAATGCCACGACCACAAATTTACAAATATTTCAGATTTTTTTTTTGTATCGGCAACCTAAGTAGTACTGCTATCCATTATAACCCTTACAAATTTCAGAATGCCTGTAGTTTTTACACAAAAATAAATCAAATTTCATTTTTCCCTAAAATTTTGAAAGATTGTTACCTTCGGTCCACTTTAAGTCATCGTGGAGTAAAAAAAAAGTATGGACACTACTATGGCAAGTTTTTTCAAAAGTTGACGCAACTAACCAAGATTCCTAAATGGTATAATACTCTAGGAAAACTAATCACAAAAAAAATATATGCCTACCATTTCTAAACAAGAATCAAATTTCATCAATTGTTGTTGTTGCTAGTGATCACTTTTACTGTGAAGTTATAGGTTTGTTGTTGAAAAATGTTGATTGAATTTTGATTGTTTTGACAAATAGTAATAATTTTATATTTATTTTATTAATTAAAACTTGCATTTTTAACATTAAAGTAAATTTTCGAATTGTTTGCTCTACATCGTTTTCGTAATAGTTACTTAAATTTTTACAAAATGACTTGCCAGAATTATTAGACGATGTTCCCATAAATGATTTACAAAACGTGGCTTCAAAATGATGGTTGCCCACTTTGCCCGTCCTGTGCGAGAATACTTAGACCGAGAGTATCCAGGGCATTGGATCGGGCGACTTAGTCCTAACTTATGGCCACCCGTTCACCCCGCTGGAGTTCTTCTATTGGGGTTGTCTTAAAGACAGGGTCTACTCAAAACCCATTTCCCACTTAACATTGGACGAGCTTCGCCAAAAAATCACTCAGGCTGCGGACATGGGCGTAGCCAGCCATGGGCTCAGGGTGGGGCAGCAGTCTAAAATAATATGTAACTAGCAAACTATACTCGCGGTATTACCCCGGTTATTTTTTTTTGTGTTGACTGCCTACTGTCGAGTGTGAACTTTCTTTCAGATATTAAGTATAGTAGTTAGTACCTAGATAATTAAGTTTTTTAGGTTTGATTAGGTACCATACAGGTCAGAGCCAGGGTGGGGCAAGTGCCCCATCCTGCCCCACCTTGGCTACGCTCGTGGCTGCGGATCATATCAATAGTGGAAGATATGTACGACAAATAAAACGATCTCTTTTAAAATGTAAAATGTAGAGCATGTATTAATGCCGGTGGCAAACAATTCGAAAATTTACTTTAATGTTGAAAATGCAAGTTTTAATTAATAAAATAAATGTAAAATTATTACTATTTGTCAAAACAATCTAAATTCAATCAACATTTTTCAACAACAAACCTATAACTTTACAGTAAAAGTGATCATTAGCAACAACAACAATTGATGAAATTTGATTCTTGTTTAGAAATGGTAGGCATATATTTTTTTTGTGATTAGTTTTCCTAGAGTATTATACCATTTAGGAATCTTGGTTAGTTGCGTCAACTTTTGAAAAAACTTGCCATAGTAGTGTCCATACTTTTTTTTTACGCCACGATGACTTAAAGTGGACCGAAGGTAAAAATCTTTCAAAATTTTAGGGAAAAAAAGAAATTTGATTTATTTTTGTGTAAAAACTACAGGCATTCTAAAATTTGTAAGGGTTATAATGGATAGCAGTACTAGTTAGGTTGCCGATACAAAAAAAAATCTAAAATATTTGTAAATTTGTGGTCGTGGCATTTAAAAATATCATACAGGGTGTCAATTTTCGAAGGATTTCAAAATTGATTCTTGTTTAGAAATGACAGGCATATTTTTTTTTGTGATTAGTTTTCCTAGAGTATTATACCATTTAGGAATCTTGGTTAGTTGCGTCAACTTTTGAAAAAACTTGCCATAGTAGTGTCCATACTTTTTTTTTACACCACGATGACTTAAAGTGGACCGAAGGTAAAAATCTTTCAAAATTTTAGGGAAAAAAAGAAATTTGATTTATTTTTGTGTAAAAACTACAGGCATTCTGAAATTTGTAAGGGTTATAATGGATAGCAGTACTACTTAGGTTGCCGATACAAAAAAAAATCTGAAATATTTGTAAATTTGTGGTCGTGGCACTTGAAAATATCATATAGGGTGTCAATTTTCGAAGGATTTCAAAATTGATTCTTGTTTAGAAATGACAGGCATATATTTTTTTTGTGATTAGTTTTCCTAGAGTATTATACCATTTAGGAATCTTGGTTAGTTGCGTCAACTTTTGAAAAAACTTGCCATAGTAGTGTCCATACTTTTTTTTACACCACGATGACTTAAAGTGGACCGAAGGTAAAAATCTTTCAAAATTTTAGGGAAAAAAAGAAATTTGATTCATTTTTGTGTAAAAACTACAGGCATTCTGAAATTTGTAAGGGTTATAATGGATAGCAGTACTACTTAGGTTGCCGATACAAAAAAAAATCTGAAATATTTGTAAATTTGTGGTCGTGGCATTTGAAAATATCATATAGGGTGTCAATTTTCGAAGGTTTTCAGAATTTACTTAGTATTTTCAAAAAAAAATTAGATATATTTTTTTTCTTATTTTTTCTCGAGAAGTGAAGAGCGGGTCCACCCACTGGTGCCGGCTTATCGTTGAGTTTTGGGACACCCTGTATATGTATTTTATATACATACATATATGTTATTAATTTATCATTTATTGTAACCACTGAGTAATCTGATTAATAAATTGTTTTTCACTTTTTTTTTTATTATTATTTTATGCACAGGCTATGATTGACGAGTTTCTTGTGATATTCTTCTTGTCATACGCCTTTCCGAAGTCACGGTAGAGTATAACGATGAGCAAGTGCACGCCTTTAGTGCCTATGCTAATAAACGATTTTCATTTCATTTTATTACCTAATTTAAGGAAGGACTGATGCTCCACATTATATTCTGGCCAGTCGATGTTATATTGGTTTTTATCACCATCTGTGTAATATTCATTTTTTCTTTGCGTATTTGGTGTCCTGAAATGTTACAATACATCAGTTTGAAAGTACTAATAAAAAGAAAGAATGACTGTACATACCCAATTTTAACAAAATTCGTCCACAATCTCATTATAACCTCGCTTAATAGCTTCTCTTTCTGAGTGTACTCAGCATGGAAATGCGACACAGCGCCCCCTAGCGGTATACCCAACACATAAGGCATTTCTTCGCCGTGAACACTCTTTTGTAACTGGAAATCGAAAGTTATTTATTTATTTAAAACTTGGTACATCAGCAAGTTTGGTAGCATTTTCTACCAGCCAACCTTTAAATATTTATTATGAAAAAAAAAGAAAGTTGGTAATGAACAAGGAATTTATATTTTTACGTCCAAAAGTAAGTAAATATATCTATACTGTAAATTATTTTCTTTTATAATATTAATCTGGCATTTGACCATATTCAAACTTATCACGAAGCTTATCACGAATTTTAGTCTGGCTTTCGAACCAAGTTCGCTTCAAGCGATTTGTATGGAAATTTGAGCAGCGCCACCGCGTGCGGATTTGGAACTACAATATTTTAGATACTTTTTGTTAATTTTCGAACGTCTCGATCTTTCGTTCATTTGATAGATTGCTGGTGCTCGTTAGTAAAAATTTATGATCCCGATTGCTAACGGATCCGTTTTACTTGTGACAGCTCGATTCGAAAGCCATACTAAATTCGTGATAAGCCCACTGATGTTAAAGCTAGAATGTGGTCCATGAATGGAACAGTCGTTTCCACTATGCCAGCTTGATCTATGACTGAAAAGTTTAACCATACCGCTGCATATTCAGTGCTTTCTGAATTATGTCCGAAAACATAGAAGTACGATTGTCGATTAGCTTTAGATTGGAAATCAGCTGTTTTCATCATCGGAGCGACAGTGCGGGCATCACTGAAAATACTTAGTATAAAATCTCTATTTTGTTCAACTGTCCAACGTTGTGGGTCCAGTTTTGAAGGCGCATATCTGAAATTAAACCAAAACTATATATACTAATAATTACTTTTTAATATTCACTATTTATTTATTGGGTCCACAAATAGGGCTCTACGACTAGACTTGGAATTAATATCACACTAGGAATTATAATAATCTAATTGTTTTTTTTTATTTTATTTTTTATTTATTTACTTTTAGTAAATGGGCTCCAATAGAGCGCTTTTACTCGTCAATACATATACAAATATAAATGAAATTAATTTAATAATTATCAATTTGATTTAGCTGCTGTATAATGGCATTGTCCACTTACATAGTAATGTCATAATAATATATAATAAATCTACTATGATGTAGAAGAATAGCTGCTGTATAGGGGCATTGTCATCCTATTTATATATTCATGTCATCCTATATATTATATACCTAAGGGTAAACATAGGCCCTATGCACAGTGAACACTGTATGCGCTGTCATTTCAATTGATATAGTATAGGAAGAAGAAGAAAATTGAAATGAAACATCCTAAAAAATATACTTACTGTTTAATAATGTCTCTAAAGGCGACGTCTTCGCCATTTTCAAATAGTATTTTTATATATTTTCTAATAAAATCGTTTCGTTGGTCATCGAGTACTCCATGGGCCAGTTCGATCACTCCAAACTCGTGGTAACTCTCTAATTCTGTTACTCCACATAATAATTGATATCTAGAAAAAAAAATCATATATATAAAAATGAATGTTTGTCTGTATGTCCTTTATAGAATCGTAAACTATGCATTTGATTTGATGATCTTTAGCAAAGTTGTTGTGCATGAGCCCACAAAGGCTTCTGAGTTGGTACGACCAATTTTCGACAGATGGCGCCACTGTCATTCCAACGAATTACAAAAAATAAAGTAAATAAATAAAATCTTTAATACGTATTTAACTGGAATTTTTCAATGATTATTTTTATTAATTTTTAAAACTTAACATTGTCTTCAATTATCATGAGCATGAGCTGTTATTGAAACCATATAGTCTTAATTCAACGTTTAGACGCTGTAAATGAATCGTTATGACAGAAAAACTTTTCGCATACAAAAGTTGACACAACGATTTATCGTATCTGGGAATCGTCGATGAGTTAAAATGCGTTTTATTCCGTCAATTTGTTTTCGTCAAAATAACATTTAGCATTCGAATAAATGAAAAGTTTTTACATAAATTTTGTGGTGTGTACGACACAAATAATTCGCACGTCACATAAAATCCGAATGCAATCATCATATAAATACGTCGTAAAAACAAGAATATTGATGAAGTTATTATTATGTTTCTCGTTATTCATACATTTTTGAGGGTTTATGTTTTAATGAGTTTTAAAATCCATGAACATGCTTCAATCTAAATATATAAAACTCAAAGGTGACTGACTTAGTGATCTATCAACGCACAGCCCAAACCACTGGACAGAGCGAGCTGAAATTTGGCATGCAGGTAGATGTTATGACGTAGGCATCCGCTAAGAAAGGATTTTGATCAATTCTACCCCCAAGGGGATAAAATAGGGGATGAAAGTTTGAATAAATCTTATTAGATTTATTTCATTCATTATTACGCAGACGTAGTTGCGGGCAACAGCTAGTTAAATATAAAGTACCATTTGAAGCCTAAGAAGCTCAAGTCTATTTTGCACTTGGCTTTCCTATAACACTCGATGTTCGAGCAGCAGACTGGCATTCGTATTTAATCATAATGTATATAGTTTTCTTCAGATGTCTAACACAACTATTAGGTTACCAAACTTAGCTTTATTTCTCTAGTCTAGTGTAGTTGTTACTTTCATGTGTTGGTTTGTAAACTGTTTGTTTGTGTATGTCTAAATAAATAAATAAATAAAAAAGAAATTAAAAGTGTTTTAATTTAAAAAAAAATCTGACATAAACCCACTGGGTATGAATTTATAATGAAAGAGTTCTATGCATGCTTATATACTCACTAAGACCAGGATTATGTTGCTGTATAAAATATATACCTGTCTAGATGCGTCTGTAAACGACTGACATTACTGTATTTAATTTTGGATGTTCAAGAATGGTTAATTAAAATTAAAAAACATACTTGCTAAATAAATTTGGAAATGCTTCCATAGTTTGGGAAGGTTCACTTGGTATAAACGATCCGGCCACAACTGGACCTAAAGGGGTCTCAAACTCGCGAGATAATATCTGTATTCTTTTCAGTTCTGAAACACTGAAAATACAAAGTTACAAGCTACAAATCATATGCAAAAATATTATTAAAAAGTAATAAAATACTTACGATTTATTTCTTAGACAACCCATCATATCTTTATTCAGGTTACAGTTCAAACTCTGCGCCACCTGGAGTGTGTATTGTGCTGGATCTTTAGTCAATGCCCAATCAGATAGAGCAGAGCCTGACATTAGTATTGTTCTATGAAATAAACCTGGAACCAAAAGTGACAATGGAAGTGACTGTTCCCTTTACATATGTAACCTATGTTATGTATTAGGGTGGGTCAAAAAAATTTTTTTTTTAATTAAGATTTCTAATAGCGATAATTAGTTGTCATTTGGTGCTAGCATGACGTCAATAAAATATTATTGCAATCGGAGTAGTATAACTGCCTCCGGATCAGGTTTAAAGTTTCGATATTTTTAACACAAAGGTAATGTGTCAAAGAAATCCTAATATTAAATATATAGTATGCCATTGAGAGTTTTAAAGCCGTAAATACTACTGCTCATGAAGAAGTCAGTAGCACATCATCTTCTGTATCTGATACATCCAGCAAGAGCGAAGATTCACAACCAGCAAAAATAAGGAAACTGAAAGTGGAAACTCCTGTCTCTATGAACTATTCCACATTGTCCCAAACTTGCGATGCCCATTATTGATAAAAATATACTGAGAAGAGATAGAAAGAAAACTAGAAAACAAATCATTAGAAAACAGAATCTTCGCCTAATATCTGCGCTATACTTTAACGGTAGAAAAGATAAAACGTTGGTTGCCAAGAAAAAAAGGTGGGAAATTATGTAAGGAAATCATAATTGAGGCACACATTTCATTAATTAAAGAACCAGATAGCATATATTTAGACTATATCACCCCAGCAGCTGGTACTGCTAAATTAATAGAAAGAGAAATCTATAACTTTCTTTTGACTGAAAATGTATTTCTAGACCAATTGATGGCTATTGGGTATGATGGTACCAATGTCAATGTTGGAAAAGTCGGAGGTGTTATTAGATTAATTGAAATGAATATGAATGAATTGCCGTTTCGACATTTATTTTATTTTATTGATGGTTCGATTTCCGGGCCGAAAACTTTTACAGGTGAAATCGGGAAAGCTTTAGGAAATTGTGAAGAAAAACCCGTTGCTAGATTTCGAAATATTTCAGGTCAAATGCCACCGATAGGCACAAAAGATCTCAGCACTGACCAATTGTATTTGTACAGGATAGTATCGGCTGTTATGTCTGGGGAATGTCCTGAAGATTTAGTTTACAAATCCAATGGAAAGATGTCTCATGATAGATGGCTGACGCGAGCAAACAGAATTCTTCGCCTGTACATTGCAACATCAGACGCATCTGATAAACTTGCTAGTTTAACAAACTATGTTGTCAAAGTATATGCTCTGACGTGGTTTGGTATTAAGTGCCATTCGAGTTATAAAGATGGAGGAATATATTTATGGCAATTAGTCTCGAGGTCTCGTTGCTTAACGACAGATTTTAAATCTATTATTGATCCAAAAATACAACGCAACAGTTATTTCGTCCATGCTGAAAATCTACTGCTAACAATGTTATCAGACAGTGAAAAACATATAAGAGAATTGGCACTATGGCGGATTTAAAAGCACGTAGTGAAAAATCTCACAATTTGGACACGTCGTATAGAACATGCTGTATAACAATATATTATGATAATTGAAAATACACTCAGTCTAAAAAATATTGGGAGGATTTATAAACAGTTAGTAACTTTCAACTATAAATAGAATTGTTAAGGACATTCAATTGTCATATATTATATAATTTTATTTATAAGTCTGTATATGTAGTTCACGTTATAAAGTTTAGTTAGTTATTGAGCCGTAAATGTATTCATGCCGATATTTTTTGCGCTAAATGTACCAAAACAAAGCATATCTGAAATGAAATGAAAATAGTTTATTAGCATAGGCACTAAGTACGCTTACTCATCGTTAGACTCTACAATGGCTTCGGTAAGGCGTATGACGAAAAGAAGACTACAAGAAACTCAATCTTAGTCTGTATACGAAATATATAACAGAAAAAACTAAATTTCTCTAAATTGTATGCATGTGAAGCACGGGCTTAAATATATAATTTATAGATATTGTTTAATTCTAACATTTATGCGTTACAATGTTTACAATGAGGAGTGACGCTGAATACGTGTCTTCCAAAAAGGAATATTGATAATCTATAAATAATTCAAACATGCTGTACGTATAGTTTTAACATCTACAAACTTATATTGCTATATAAACACATTGCTATATAAATGTGTTATAAATTTAAACATTATGGCGAACACGTGAGAATTTATTCGTAATTGAAATAACAATGAAAATAACACCATTTTGCCAAATCCATGTAGGGATAATCGATTATATGATGATACATAAGTACATGCTATTGGATTTTCATAAATCAGAAATGGTATAAGATAAGTTTTATTGTCAATTTTCTATACGTTTGAATGAATCGTTTCTTTATCTATAGTGGTGTGGCCTCGGGTGGCGCTCTGAATGGGGCGCTCTCCATTCACCACCTCCCCCGCCGTCACCCGCAGTCACCCGCCCACGCTTACGACGAGCCCAGCCATCCTTACAAAATCCTCACTCAAATCGAATCCTTAAATTCTATGAAATACAAATCGTTAACGTATATTGATAAAAATACATATATGTTATAGAAATTATAAATTAGCCAGTAGCAAAAACGTCATAGAGATACGATCAATGAGTAATTAGATAGTGGCCATTATCAGTTGCATGATAATAGAAAAAGAAAAAACCAAACTTCATTAATTGATTTCAAATTAATGTTAACAGCAACAAATTACAATATGATGAATTTATTATTAAATACAAAATAAATATTTAACACTGGATAGTGGACCCTACACCAGCGAGAGAATTTAAATCGGCGAATGAAAAAGGGGTAAAAAATGCCAAGTATGCGAGTGGTCAAGGCGACACGGCCTCGTGTCAGGGTGAAAATAAATTTGTTACCAAGGCTGCCTCAACATTTTTTTATTGAATGAGACTAAAAACCTGAAGGGTCGGTCAATTTAAACAAAAAGCTGGTTCACAAAGAGACTTGAATGATTTCAATTCAGTTCTAATGTTTGCTTCAAATAATTGTGCGAATTTATATGTTTTCTTGATTTATTATTGTAATATAGAATAATTTTCTTATAGCTTCTAATAAAATGTTTAACTTAGCTGAGTCATTGTGGCTCATGCTTAAAGTAAATGTCACGTGTACAGTTCACAACTATATTCGCCAGAATAGCTACTAATTAAATTCATTGAAACACTGACATGATGATGCGGAAGTCATTAATTAATACCAATTATCTGCTGCGCCAATTCTGGATAGCCTGTTACTGAGTTTCAACTCGAGTATTTTATTATTATTTTAGTAAGTAATGAAGCGTTTTGTGTCAAATTTCGCTTTTAAAATGTACATCCATATCGGATCATATTATCGACGTGCATGCACGATGTTAGTGATTGTCAGTCAGGTTATCATGGAAAGACAATTTTGAAATTTTATTATTTTTCGACCTTATTATCTCCCGTCAAGCTTATTAGCGTAATCGACCTAGCATCCAATGATGAACGATCAAAAGACAATTGAGTTACGAAATAATAAATAAATCAATACACTTCATAGTACTTTTGTATTACAGATAGCTCTACCTATATAATATTGTCATCGCGTGTACTTCGGCGTGACAGAGAAGCGCGTGGGCGAATCGCGTGGGCTCCGGTCCATTCACGGCACCTCAACACCCACGCCTTACTACCACCAACACCGGCTTTTACACTCACGCTCGTCTGCCCAATCGTTTTTCATCACTACCTATGTATCGTCAATGAATCCAATATTGTTACAAATTAAGCTACGTGGGCGTTGGTAATAGGCATTTTTTATGTTTCTTTAATAAGTATTAAGTCATTTAATGTGTTTTTGTAAATTCTATATTTAAACATAACCCATCCGTCAACGTAATTATCCAGCCGTGATCAGGGTTCAGAGACAGGTTTGCGTAGAGACTGCCGTCAAACCTCCGCAATCCCGAAATAGAAGTATCCTTTACATTCATTAACAGGTTAGCGCAAACTCTATTTATTACCTATACGTTATAAATTATAACATGATAATTGTACCACAAACACTATAATCATATGTCAGGAATGTGTTAGAGAACGAAGAGAGAGAAATTATGCTAAACATCAAAATAAAACCATTTTTGTTATCGATTTTTATTTTACAATCAGTATTCGATTGCATTTGAGTTGTCACGTTTCTGTATATTGTATGAGTACGTAGGTGCCTAGTAATGGCGTAACCCGTTACCGGAAGTCGTGACACGGTCGCTTCGTGTTATTAATTATCCTATATGGGCGACAGCAGTACGAAATAACCTGACCAATTTAAGTGTAGAACGAGCGGCAACTGTCAATATCGAAAGTGGGATACATGCTCTTCGGGCAAGTTGCGCAGTGGAGTGCGTGTGGGTGTGCTGCGCAGGCGCACAGGAATGCGGGCGGCCGACCCACCCGCTGCCAATGACCGACTGGCAGGGAGTTGAAAAAACAGGCCTGCGACTAGTTCTGAAGCGAACATTTTATGTTTATAAAAGGCATATCCTGCATAAGTACTTTGGAAACGTTTAATTAATGACATTGAGGTAGATCAGAAGAATATATAAACTGAGGCTCAATTTGAGTTTAATTTTAAATATTTATTTAAAGAAACAGTATTTGTATGCCTATGTGGTAGGTATTAGGTACTCGTTTGAACGTCTATAAACGTCGCGGTGCGGTCGAGGTCATCCGCGATTCTCGTAAAGGCAATAGGTAGGAGGCTAAGAGCAATCGCCCGTTCAGAGGCTCTATTTCGAGATAACCTCGGCTATCCACGCCAGTATTACTAGAATTTTTAGCATATAATTTTATGACCACTCCATTATGTTTTGAGTTGCCTTAGAACATAATTATTTCATTACTTAGATTGTAATGTATACAAATAACATAAACTTCACGCTGTTAGCACATAGACAAAACTACAAATATATGTAAATGTAAAACAAGTCACACGTGTAAAAATATCTCTCCAGCTCCAAATATTTCTTGAATGAATCGTAGCATCAAATTAAAGGTAGCTACGTAAGCCTGAGGTAGTAAGTTTGACGTCAGGTAAATGTGCCAATCTGACGCAAATGCCAAAAAAGGGGTTTCAGTCGACAGGCGTCAGGCGTCATGAATCGCGTGCCCTTCTACCGAATCTTTTACGTAGGCACTCGGGTCGATAGATTCTATCAACTATTTAGATAACAATCACGGTCGAAAAAGGTCTAATTTTATAAGAAGTTAGGTTCAAAATGGAAAGCTTTAAATTTGCTTGTTGAGTAATGAAATTACAATTAACACGATATACGAATATTTACGCAATCTATATTTAGTTTTCCTATTTATGTAATGAAGGTTTATTTATATATGTTCATTGAAAGTAAAGTTCAAATATAACCTTTTAAGGAGAAAATGTGTAGGAGCACACGGCTACAGTGGAATCGTTCGTTCATATTTGTACTCGGGTGATTAGAAAATTAATATAGGTGAGAGAAATATGTATAATTAAAATTTGGGTATATATATGCTTATACGTATATATATTTTTTAAATCTGAATGAATGAAAATATTAAATTTTAGAATGGAAAATGATCAATATTACGTATTAAGTTATTAACTTCAAATTACATAATTAAGTTATAACATAGAAGCGTAGGTTCACTGATTATATACATTATATTGAAAGTTTGTAATTTGATGATGTAATAGTTAGGTGATTAATAACATCCAAACATTGTAGCCAATTTCAGTAATGTAAAAGTAATAAGGGCGCGCTGTGTTCCCGGTCGGAAGGTCGTAATGCCCGCAACCCCTCCTGTGGCCGACGACGTCAGGGCTCTCCCGCCTACATGCCCAAAGCGCCCCGGATACCTAATGGCGTGCCTTTTGTCAGCGGCCTCCGGGAATGAAACATCACTACCCACATTACGAAGCCAGTTTTAAGCATCCATTTCAGTATAATTTATATTATCAAGTTGAGTGAAAGTGATTATAAGCGCCATAAACGGCCATTCATCATTTGTTGCGTACATGTTTTATTATTTTACATAATTAAACTTATTGCTATTTTGGTAATGTCGTTCGTGAAGGGCCTCGGCGCGAGTGGGACTTAGCACGAAATTGAATATCGCTCGCGGCGCGAACGGGCGGTGTGGGCGTCCTCACATTATAGGTACCATAAATTTAACTGTAAGCTATTTATAGAAGAAAAGGCTACAGGGGGCGTCACTCAAATAACGCTCACTGTTTGGGAAAATACAGGAAAATGTATATAACTCATACATTCTAAAGATAACCAGCTAATTTCTATTTGCGTTCGAGTCTCGCGTGTATGATGTTATATTTCTCTCAGTAAACATGCCATAACTTCTGTATAACGGGAACCATACTTCGGATTTATTTATAAAAACAATTTCGTCAGTAAATTAACTAAATTAAATCTCGGAAACATTACATCACCGTGAGAATTTACATTGAAATTTCGTTGCTATAAAAAATCATCTATTCAATAGTTTGCGGATATTGTTGCTCAATCATCGTACAATGGAATTTGAAGCTTTATTATTATGCAGCACGGGCTATATTGTCTTACAATAGTGAAATACTACAGTGAGACTATGAACGAACGGGGAGTCGCTTCACATGCGCCAGTCCGACGTGAATGGATGGCGCGGACTATTCCCCATTCAGTCTGCAGTCAACTTGCGCTGCTTCACTGCAATCATATATATTATTGTACTATGTCGACAGCCACGTGTTGCTCTTCCCTGTTTTAAACTGCGGATATATTACCTAACGAAAACATATAATTTTATAACCTTTCGCTAATTAACACACAATTTCTAAATAAAAAACAACACAGTTTCGATTATAAATTACTAAAACATCAGGCGATACTTTTCAAAAAGATTTTTTAGTTTAAATAATATCAAATCTACGGTTAGAACAACAGATAAAGCCTAAGTGGCTGGACGTACTGAAAAATTAATTTCTAATTAATGCACATAAATTGAACAAAATGAAAGCGGGCATATTTTCCTGTACATCAAGAATCTCAGGTTCGATCGGAGACATTTCCCGTAAAAGGCGGCTGATTAGTAAGAAAGGTTACGTGGAAAACATCTCACGCGCAAGAAAAGCGATTCCCACGAGTATGTCGGTTCGGGTACGTTTCCTTATGCCTGTATGTAATTCATATCATCGAACAAACTATATGTTCTGGTTATTTTTATACAACTACCTACTACTATAATTCTGTAGGTATGGCATAATGTGATTTTTTTGATTGGTATTTTATTTTTCAACATAACAAAATAATTAAAAGATGAATTACCTTAATCCCATAAGAGGTAGATGCGGTACATGTTGATTGCCAGCTTCATTGCACCATTCGGGATAAAGTCGACGGAACTCGGCAAAATCACCTGAGAACAAGGATAATAATTATTTAATTAAATAATAATAATATCAATCAATATAGAACAACATTAACTTTAGCAATATAAAAATATTAAATATGTTAATGACTCAAGCTCATCACAATTATTATTTTAAACTTTTGAAATAATAACAATTCAATACGTGTTATAAAAACAATAACTAATTCGGTAAGTATTATTTCCTTATATTATACTCAATTAAAAGGAGCGATACGATATAAGAGGTCAAGGGTTATTAGAAACAAAACATATTATATCAGTTCCCGTGGATGCTCTCAATAATATAACACCGCATTTTCCCTCATAAGTGTGCGATGTACGATCAAATAACATTTAAATATTACGAATTCTTCTGTATTTGTATGTACAGGGTGAGGCACGGGAACATCCCACATTTTTTAGAAATCGCAGTGTCGTCGTCTGCTAGTGTTCCTGACCGGAACCCAATTTTATCTTGGGTGTGCAAATTTAGGGCGACAGGATCTACACTAAATGCGAATGTACATGACCTTTCTGGCAAATATTTGTTTATATCTGTTTTCTTTTATTGTCCTTTTGAAATGTGGGAGGTTCCCGCGCCCCACCTGTATCAGAGAGAAGAGTCATAACCAATGACTAATTAAGATATTTTCTTCAGTACGACAAAACATATCACATTGATTGATTATTTGCACTCGTAACAATTATAATACTATATTTTTGTTATTTAATAGTCAATACATTTAGAGATATAGGTTGATTTATTTAAATTATTTTTATAGATTATCTTAATGACAAATAATTAAAAAAAAAATGTTTCAAACATATCGTGTTCCCGCGCTGATCCCTGATATGCGTTGCATCGACACCAGCTAGCAGCGCGCCGGACGCGAACACGCGCGTCGCTTTCGTCACGTGGTATTGGTAAAACTCAAGGCCAAATAAACCAGTTTTGTCTAGCCACTGCAGTTAACGAAGACACTTTATTTGAAGTTATTTGACATTTTTTGGATTTGTTTAGTAATACTCGTGGGCGCTGCTTCAGTGACATTATTTTTTGTGGATTGATTAAATTCTTAGTAAATAGAAAAAACTAAATATATCTTTATATACTAAAAAAATAACACTAGAAAGAGAAGTAGATTGTTCTAGCTACAGAAACGACAACGCCTATATTTTAGTACACAAATTGGAACCTACAGATTTAGGGAAATATAAAAAAATACCTTGTGATAAACTACATACTACTACTACTTATTTTTTAATAATTTTATAACTTCTTAACAGTTACCATAAAACCGCAAGTTATATTCATCACATGAAGTCGCATCTATTGATGACAGACGTTGCATCCGGCACGCTTACTTCCTGTCACCGCATTGTCATGCTAATACAGGCCTATATCCAACGTCCGCTTATCAGTTGCATAGAGGCCGCCTTATCAATTATATATCTATTTGAATTGAATTTAAGTTTAGTAGCAAACGCAAATAACAATAATAATATACATATGTCAAGACATACATAAGAACACCCAGATCCGATAAAATATACAATAAAATATCAACTTAAAACGAATAAATATTAGTTTCGAGCAATCGAACTCGCGGCCTCTGCGTAACGACATGGCTTCCTAAATTTTTATGAATTTAAATGAGATTTTGAACTTAATTTTTCATTTATTTACAAAAGCAATTATCATTGTTACTTCCTTATATCTTGTTTTACGCACAATAGCCATTTCAGTTTATACCGACCCACTTTTATAACCATAACTGTTTCTCTACTCCTACGTCCTACACATTGTTATGAACAATGCTCCCAAAAATTACAGCATTAAATTAAGAGCTTCAATATTTATTAATTACTAATAGCCGGTTCATTGACTACGGTTTGAAGCCAGATCATACTCCTAAGGATATATGAGAGGTTATTTTTACTCAGATCTAAGTTACAGAAACTCTGAAGATACAGGAGATCAATCAAAGAAACCATGATTTAAACGATGTTTTAATAAGTCCTTTATCTAAATCAGAATGAAGTCGGTTCGAAAACCAACCAAACCAAAAAAACCAACTATATCTTTATGATGTAATCAATAGCGTCATTTAGCTTAATTAAAATTCTTAATTATCCAAAATTATGTGAAAATTTCAACATAATATAATATAAATTTAACGGAAGATTGTCAGATTTAAGTAATAGAAATCATAATTCCAATTTCCTGCGAAAGAAAAAAAACAGACAATCGGCTAGAAAAAAAATAAGGTGTAATACCGGGGCAAGGTGCGTCGTTTGAACGCATGCGCGGGCGAGGGATTCGAGTCGAGGTGAGGGGGCATGGAATGGCTGCATCGATCGGATGACTCACCTCGGCTCATTCATCCGCCGCGCTCAATGAACACCCCTCCCTCGCCCCGCACCCGACCGCCCGTCACAAGGACTTAATTAATGCCATCGGCACACGTCGATTTTTATTTAATACGTTTAAGTTTCATATTTTAGCTCATCACTAGAAATAAGTTGAAATAACCAGTTGGTATTTTAGTAACAATAAGATAATGTTACTATTTTTGTTTCTTATAACAGAAAATGATATTTAAAAATAATATTTATTATTTTATTATTTTCAGGTCATTATACACACGGCACACTCATTATGCCATCAACATCGTAATAAACGTATCGAAGGGAACATCTGCTTCATTTCTCTCTCTAACAACGCCGGTTAACATCAATGATACGACTTTCCTAAGAAAATTTCTTGCAAAGTACTCCGAGGTCATATTGTTCCGAAAATAAACATTACTTCTAGTTATTTTCTAACCAATTTGTGTTTCATCTTTTTTTATTACTACGATATTATTACTGAGTACTATATTTTAATACAATTATGACTTAAGTCATCTCACTGATAACACTACAACATATATTTACCCTAATTATCTTAAGAAATTGCCTTTAATTACTTTTTGACCCAAAAGTTAGATCGCTTTATAAGATCATATTGCCCGCCTCTAGACTAACCAATAACCACCATCAGTCCGCCTACCAATTTTCATAATCGCCTATCATAATATTATTTAAAACAAAAACTATTGTTCGACTGTAAAAAACCAAAGCTACGATAAGCATTTTTTACATAACGTAGAAACAAAACCGGCTGGTTCAATGAATGGCAGCGATCATTGAATAGATTGCGCTAATTGACTCAATTTAGAGGTCAGGATAACAATTCGCTGCAGACGAACCATAACCGACAGAGTATTAATACAATGTATTACACACATACACACACACGTATATAATGATATATTAGCGTACTGCTCAACAACACAAAAAACAACTCGAATATTAGTACAATCGAGTTATTCTTAACACAAAGTGTAGCTTAACACGATGCATGCAGAAAACAGCAAAACCAGTTGAGCAACAACCCTACCATTGTTTCTATTACAAGTTAGACGTAACAGTCTTCCTAACAGAAACCAGTTCTAATTTTATTTTCTTGTTCTTAAAGAATAGTTCATTTATCAGGGTTTAACAAATTGCCGTTTATGTTTGAGGTTATATATATAAGGCTGCAATTTTTATTGAAACATCGTATTTAATTAATCAAACAAACGCGATAGTAAGTAAATTCATTAGCGGAGGTTTGTCTGCAAATTACGGGCTAAACGCGGCGATGCTTTATTAATGTTCTAAGTACTAGGTAATTAGCAATTTTGCGTTGTACGTTGTGAGTCAAATGTTAGTGCTTACAACTTAAATATAAGATAAATCAACTTTTCCCTTTGTTCAGACACCACACGCCAGTCATGGCTTCCTAACAATTCTGTGCCACCTCATACGATGATAAAATATGTAAATATGTATAATCAGAATAAAAACAACAATATAAAAGGAAAATAATGTTTCATTGAACGGAAGATTTGCGGTTTCATTATTCACCAGATAACCTACCTATTGAATGGGAAACATGTATTTATAGTTCGTGAAATAATTGCCTCGTTATCGGAAACCAAAGAACTATATTTGTAGACACTGTGTCTGTACGGATTGAATTGCTTGTATTTTTTTGTTAAATATAAACGCGGCATGAATTACCAGCCATAAATATGAATTGGAGAATCGGAAACGTGTAGTAACACGTGTTAACATGGATGTTAAATCACGCTTATTTCTTGCTAAAAGGTCATTACATCATCGCGCAAAAACTACCAATGTCAATGTTAACATTACGCCCTCTATTTCAAACAAATTCATTCTGACTCAAGCGCACAACTTCCATTCAATAAAATGTTATTCTACCGGCACTATCACATAAAACATCACACTTTAAACGTTGTAAACATTACGTAACCTATATTTTTGTCATGTAGTTTTAGTAAATGACACGATTGTAATTGGAATCCGCATTCCAAATTCGAAACAATTTATAATAATTTATTTTAAACTTTTTCATATTTCGAGCGTACGCCTTGATCTCATAAAAATTTCAACATTTCCGTCTTCCGAATAATTAATGTTACGACGTTTTAAAAATTAGCGGCATATATAATACACGTGGTTATAAATTGGTTTGATCTCTCATAATCTTGGCCGGCATAAATATAGTTTTTATATATTTTTGTACGTAAATATTATAAAAATAAATAAATAAATTTAACCGGCCATTACCTAGCAACGGATCGTGATTAATTAGCGTGTTTGGCCCAGAGCGTGATTGTTCGGAGTCATAAGAACCTTATTAATAAAATATGACGCTTCCCGAGCGGATGCAGATTACTGCGATATCCGGTGGAGCTCTTTGATCGCCTGTTTAGGTAGGCACTTGTACTGGTTATAGGACGCATTCCACGACCACTTCAGCTCTTTTATCTTACCATTAACGAGGAGTATTTTATTACAGAAGATAGTTGTCTGTCTGGTCTACATTTTTTGTTATGGATTTCAGAAACCAGTGGCTATATTGTCAATTTAGAAATTCCGTTTATATTAACCAAGTATCGAAGTATAGACGCGTCGTGTTTGAGGCACTTCATGGAAAAATTACGTGCAAAAGAACTTAATTTTCCTCATAAGTATAGTTTTGAGTACAATAAACACGTTGTGGCCAGAGCGATGGTATCTGCCGTCTCGCTTTGAGGAGCACAATAAGTAAGTATGGGCGACTTCCTCTCCCACGGTTGGAGCACTCGGCCAGGACGCCCGACTGCCGATCTCCGGTCTGACTACAATTAAATAAACGGAAAATAATACGGCGTCTGTGATTTTGAATACGAAATTTTTATTGAATCGATATTGTAATTTAATTCGACTTTTTACTTTTAAATCGAGCTTCTGGACTTAACAAATTGTTCCTAACGTGACATATAGGTGGACCATGAGAAGTGTCATATTAATGTGATTCTTCTGAATTTTTATTTTATTTAAACAAGTCATAATATGTTTTCGGGTGCTTTTATTTTCATGGATAATAATTGGGTGACTCATACCCAGAGCTATAGTTTTAAATATATGAAATTTCATATACATTTTTTAAAATTAAAAGCATAAATGTTTTCTTATTGACATCTAATTAGCTTTAAAAATTACAATCCTTTAGTTTCTAGTTGCATGTATCTTCTTAAATACTTTTAAAAATAACGAGAAAAATATATTAATTTGTTTTTCTGTATTTTAATTAGTAATTTTTAATAGAACAAAAGTAACATATTTTGTAGATGCATAAATTAATAGGTATTTTAGAATGATTTTATTTATATAATATTGTTTATTTTTAATATTTAACTGCATGAAACGTTTATTTTTATATTATACATATTAAATAATTTAAACAAAATAAATAGTAGTACAATATATTTATTGATCCCTATCAAAAGTTTAAGGCATATATATCTTTTTCTATTAAATGATCCTTTCTGAGGCCTACGAACATTTTACATTCAAAAAATGACACAATAGGTCGCTCAAACAATGATAAACTAACCATAATTCAATTGCTTCTACATCCATTCTTATCTTAATATCACTAAAAGGTTTAGTTGATATCAAATAACTAGGAGCTTCAACTCTCTCTTTTGTTTTTTTTTTTGAACCTAAAATACTATAATGACTAGCCCAACATAACAATATTTTGCACTCGGAGTAAGTACCTAATTGTGTTAACCTTTTGCAAATAAAATTTTATTAAATAACATGGATATTTATGACCTATATATGCTCACCTTCAAGATTCACAACCTGCACACCATCCTGCTTCAATCTTTTCAGCAATATCCCATGCACAGAATCGGCATCTCTAGGTGTGTTGTCACCATACAACACAAATGTACCTCTGTCTTTGCAGGTCTCAATGCGGCCCTTTAGCTCCTTACATTGCACTGTCGATGCTAACTCTATCTTACCAACCGCCAGTCTTCGGAGCATTATACTTGGTATAGAAAAGTTGACAGCCGAGCGAATGTGGCATGTAGAGTATTCATTCGACCCTCGACAGTCTATCAACATCGTATCCCTCTCATCAGACCTCAATTTCGCTAATAACCACTCTTTGGACACCATTTCACACTCGTATTCAGAATCAGCAGGCATCTTTACCTCTGTTTACACAACTCCCAGAAATCAAGAAGCAATGTTTAATTTGTATAACATTCAACGATCAGTCTATGCGCTACTAAATTATACACATACAACATTGTAAATGTAACTAATACACATAAAATGTTTAAATTAAATAAAACAAATGAAATCAATCTACAAGCTATAGATGAGAAAAAACACGCACGGCGGTACACGAGCGACACACACAAGCACAAGCAAAC
Source organism: Tineola bisselliella (assembly GCA_028551675.1). Classification (NCBI taxonomy): domain Eukaryota; kingdom Metazoa; phylum Arthropoda; class Insecta; order Lepidoptera; family Tineidae; genus Tineola; species Tineola bisselliella. The sequence goes on from JAPWLS010000864.1 coordinate 40,701, forward strand.
AATGCGTGAACCGCGACACGATCGACAATGAATGAATGAAGCCAATGGATGGATACATGACGTGATACGTTGTACGTAAACCGTTTTCTTTCTCTGTCTATCGTATGCGGAACAACAAGGTTAAAAGTATTGAAATAAATGAACAAATGGCCGTTCATTTTTAATTAAAAATTTATTATTAAAATGTAGTTATATTAAATTTTCTGTAAAAAGCTTGTGATTTATGTTGATGGAATTGTTTTTATTTCTAATTTGTTAACTTCAATGCGTATGTAAAGATATAGTTCAATCCGAGGAGGATAGATGGCGCATAAAGAAGTGGAAAACAATAACTGAGTTAATAATCAATCTATATATGTTGTCTTTATTTTGTAATCTTTGCAAAGAACTTTCAATCCGAGAGTGTGAAAGAGTGCGATAGAGTATGTTTTCTAGTTTCTAAACAAATCGAAATTGTAAAGTGAATGGCAATCCGTTAAAAAGTTGAAGTTTTTAGATTTACGATTATTTATATTTCTGCTTATGCTATTCTGCGCACATATTTTAGTTGACGTAAAAAGCTGTATAAAACAAAGTATCCAGATAATTTTCAAAGCTACGTGTTCTGCATTCATTCAGAAAAGGATAGTAATTTGAGTCTGGATCAGAAAATTCAGAATGACTTAAAACATCTATCTTTCTTTTTTTTCAGCAACAAAGTGTGGGAACTTTTTTAAATGATTACTTTAATTTTTTGACTTTCTAATTAATATGTATATTTGTTATTATATCGATGTTTTTTAAATGTGTCTGTTTCACATCCATATATAATATATAGAATAGAAATTAATATTTTAGCTTCGGAAGAAATGTGATTTTTTGGCGGAGTTTGTCTTGGCCTTGTTGCCTTTGCCTTGTATATATTTTTTTAATATTGCATCGTATTCGTTCAATTTCGTTCGAGTTTGTGGTGCCTCTGTTTGTAATTGTTGAAAAAAGCGATATTTTTCTTTGAAATTGTGTATAAATAAGTTTTATTTGATTGTATAACATATCTTATAATATAATATAGGATAAAAAGGACTTTTTGCAATGGAGGATGTATATGATAGTCTTGATAACTACTGTTATGAGGATGTGAGTTTTAGCGCGAAATATTTTTACTGTACTCATTACAGATTTTATTAACTCAGTAGTATTTTTAAATTAAGAATAGTGCATTAATAACTACAGATTAAACGTAATATGTAGATTTGGAAACAGAAAGCAATGTCAATTGGTTTAAGCTGCTTTAATCTCTTAATATTCAGTATTAGTCAAGTGGAAATTTACCCTATTTTGTTGTGATAGAATGTCAATATTTTGTTAAATACCATTTATTTGAACTACGAATTATGATCGTCCACAAAAATAACTCATGTATAATTGCAGTTACAGAAAGAAAATAGATGTCTGAAGAGTAAAATTGATGATATTAGTGATAAATTATCAAAAGTACAAGAAGTAAGTGTATTTTGCAATAAGGTCATACAATAATTTGATAATGTTTACATTTCAAAGAGTCTACAGCTGACTGACTTGTTTATTTTGATTATTTTTAATCTGAAGATTCTGATCTAGCTAATGGTGCAACAAAAAATGACTTAGCGCTGTCCTGCTGGGCAACTACCCACATAATTACCTATCTAATCTATCTTATATTTAATTCAATGCACATATTACTCTAAAGGGGGTTTAAGAGTTCACCCTTTAGTATATATTAAATAAAGTTATACTACAAGAGCTAACTTAACTCAGTCATAATGAAGATTGTAAAACATATGTAGTCTTAAAACCCCAATTTGATGCTGCATTATTGATTACTGTTATTAATTTGTATGACATGCTCCAGTGATTGTAAAAGAACTGTTCTCTATTGATATTCTAGAGTATTTTGCAGGACTACAATAATCTTAATAATGAATATAAAAAGTTAGAAACACGTTATTCTTCATTGCTAAAGACTGCTAAAGCTGAAATTTTAAGGAAAACACAACTTATTACAAGACTTAATACTGAGTAAGTAATGTTATTCTAATTAAATATATACATGCACATGCTCTGACTCCTGCTCCATGCTTTAGAAGATAGGATCGTACGTAATAATTATAGCTTGAAATTCCCATTTCTTCTTTTCCTTTATATGCTACTATTCATCTTTTTTTTTTTCAATACATGGCAATAAATTACATTTCAGGAAGGATCAAATAATAATCCAACATCTGAGCAACAATAAAATAAGATATCCATTTAAAGCAAAACAAAACAATATAGGTCAAGAACAAAATGCCAACAAAGAGAATGCTAAGACTAAACCGGAACAGGGTGTTGATGTTGCAAATAAAGATAGCTATACATCACAAAATGATGTTAATAGGTAATATATATTTTTATTTAAAAAGGACTTCCATACACACTGACAGTGGTTATTAACCCGCCAATTAGCCTAATTTTATGTTAGCTGGGTATAATAGGAGGTGAGCATATGACGGCTAATATGATCCAGTTAATCCTTTGTTTCTCTTTTACTTGTGAAGGTAAAGGCAACAATAGTTTGTGTATCAAAGTATTTTCAGTATTTTAAATAAATTTTACGATTAAATGAAAATATTAATATTACAGCAATGAAGCCAAATCAAACGACAAGGATAAGACACAAGAAAACAAGCCAAATAAAACTGTGCAACCAAAACAAGACACCATATTAGGAAATAAAAAACACAAACAATCAAGTCACAATTCTGAAGGTGCTAAAGAAAATATTAACCATAATGAAGAAATAGATAAACCACAAATGCATCCAGATCTCATAAGGACAGACTATCTCAGAAATCCCAAAGAAGAATTGAGGTACATTTAATTATTTTTTAGTGCCTAAACTGGTGCCTACTAATTTTAATGTGCACTTCTCTTTTAAGGACACTTGCATCACCACAATTCAGCTCAGATGGGGAAATACATGATGATGAAACAGAATCAGCAAAGTCCTATGAAAAGCATATAAATGTTACTAACTGGAATGACCATTGCCTGCTTAATGGCAGCAACTCGCCAACCTATGACACTCGGGGGTCAACACGGGAAACTCACGGCAGCAGATACGCCAAACATTATGGCAATAGTGATATTAGAAATAAATATGATTCTTATAAATACAATCGAAGTAAAAGTAGAGGAAATCGTGATAGAAGATACTTTGAGCAAAAAGACCGACGATATGATAGACATGGCTTTGACAAAAATGAAAATTCAAGAAGAACCACTCTCAGAAGTGGTTATAACAGAAACTGTCCTGAAAGACGTAGAATTGAGAGCCCTAGCCGTAATGCGTATATAAGATCAAAAAGCCGTGAATATAGGTCAAACGATCACATATATGATTGTTACGATAGGTCTAATGAAAAGGAATACAGACCAGTGAAACATAAAATTGGTTGTGACGAGTATAACAGAAGCAAACGCTTTAGGGCAGAGGAAAACGCCAGAGATCCCTTTGCAAATACAGTATATAAAAAACTAGATAAAGAAAGTAACCCTTTGGCGATGTATCAAACAGTAGATAGTGATTATGACAGTAGAACAAGTCGCAGCAAGTCTCAGGAGTTGTATATAGATGAACGGTTAGCATACGGTTCTCAAGCTGACTATTTAATTGAAGATCAACAAATACAAAACGATGATGACAAAGAGAGTGGAACTAATGGTTGGTATAAATATACCTTTTTCTAAATATTTAATCTTAACATTTTGATTCAATAACTATAAATCTTTTTCAGAAATAGATAATAATGAATTTGTGCTCCCACCGCTTTTTGAAGATCCTCGACTTATTAGCAAAAAATATATTGAGGTAACAGATGCAAGAAATATTGTGCATATCACAAGAGTTGTTGAACTGAGTATTGAATTGAAATGTTTAAAATATGATAACACACTAAAGCATGTTCGTCCTGAACCAAAAAGTTGTTTAGATCTTGATGAAAGTTTTATAAATGAACTTTATATGGACATAGATAGAGAAGTACAGAATCTATCAGCTGAATCTGGCAAATCAATGGACTATAGAGAAGAACCAATTAAAACCTTTAATAGTGATGATCCTCCGCTTGATACACATAAAGTTACTGAAGAAGTGGTTGATTCACCTATTAATAATAGTGACTCGGCAATAGTAGAAGTGGAAACAGATCCACCTGTAAGTCCTACAAAGCCTCAATCTGAAGAACTGCCTTCACTATGCGTGTTAAAGAATTATATAATACCAAAAAAGAATAAAAGTAAAGATACTGATAAGAAAAATTTAAATGTTGAAGAAACTGCGAAGAAAAAACGCTCGAGTGCTGAAATTACAAATATAGATCAACAAGATCATCAAATAACATTAGAACCAAATTCGAATAGAATTGTTGGTGGCGAAGTTGAAGTGTTAAGATTAGAAGACGATGACCCTTATCACATTGAGCACAATGCTATAGAATCTGGGCGACGATTAATAGCAGAAGATTTACAATTAAGCGATGACAACAGCAATGATATTAGCAATAACACTTTCGCTAAAGATGACAAATTGAAAAAATGTTTACCCACTTTTGGCCAAAATTTAAGACAAGAAGACATGGATCCCACTAAAGGCCAATGTAATAAAGTGAAAGATATGAAATCAAAATTCAATGACTTATTTGGAGAAACAAGTTTGATAACACCTGATGACTTAGAAATTAGTACTGAGGCTAAAGATAATTATATAATTAGTACTAATGGTATGGAGTTAGCAGAAGATGAAATAGATTTTAATTTCTCAAGTAGCTGTGAGAATGTGCGGGAAAAATTAAATAAAACTAATAGTAAAATGAATGAATTCAAAGATACTAAATTTTTACAAACTGATAATATAGAAAAATACACAGAAAATAAATTAAATATATCTCCTATAGGTTTACCACAAGACGATTGTAAAGGAAATGAAATAGACAAATGTGTGAATAAAAAAGATTCAGAAAAGTTTACTAATGATTTGAAATCTAAAACTAATGAATTGGAACTAAGTAGTATAACAAAACCGGCTCAAGTGGAAACAAGTGAACAAAACGTAACGAATGAGATGCCACCATTACAAAGTCCAAGACAGGAAATGGTTAGGTCTGACATCACAAAAGCCGATGTTACAATAGTTGTTAAAAGAAGACGAACAATCTTGAGAAAAACCGCACTTATTGCACGATGATATTTGTTTTCCGATTGATTGTTACAGCTGGGATTATGGAGACGTGTGATCGCTCCAGCTGGCACCAGACTAATTCTAGACAGCAATACTTGCAGTATTCATTATTTTTAAGTTTTTTTGTACTTGTAATATCAATTATGTACATATGTAGAATACCATTAGTTAAATTCTATTTTAATAGGATATTTAAAAAAAGAAAATATTTAATATAATTAAACTTTATTTAAATAAAGACAGTCTAGCTTTTTACTTTTACATACAAGTAGTTTACGAATTATAACCCAATTGATAACATAATTACATTTTATAACATTGACAATTATAATAATCTAAATAAACAAGAACTACTATTAATACTAATCAAGTCAAGTTTTATAAAATATGTGAATTTATAACTAATATCACAATTTTAGGAAATTGTAGTTATCTAACTAATATTAATATTTCATACGTGATTGCACTTAGTTCTAAGAAACAGTCTAACAAAAATGTATTGCATAACCCAATATTCTAAGATCTGCCCTTAAGTCGCCTGTGAAATAGTTTAAAAAACAGACAGAAAAAATTAAAAATTAGCTTTAAACGTTGTTGAAAGCAGTTTATTGTCACTGACTCATGCGTATATTTGCACGTACGGTTATGAACAAAATAATTATTGTTTTTCCTAAAAAACTATACTATTTTAGAGAGACTTAAAATTTAATTATTTTGAAACATAATTTTGCATGGCACCATTAAAAATATTAATAAAAAATTGAACATTCAGTAAAATTTGGCATTTGATATAAAAACGAACCATCTAAACACAGTGCCAAAAATTATTAATTATTTAATATAGCAATAATTTTCGCTGTATATCTCAATTACCACGAATACGGCATAAAATTGTTAATAAGTATTTACTGTAAAAAGTACTATAGTATTGAAAGAAAAAAACAAATGATAGTGGCCCAAAACGAAATCAACTTTTTAAATTGTAACAATTCAAACCTATAAAATAGATGAATTAATCTATAACTTAAACATTGGAATGACGTATAACAATCCCAACCCGTCATGAAAATAAATATTTTTATTATTTTGAAAAGTCAAATTCATTTTACGACATATTCGAGAGCTCAATACGAGTAAAACGTAGCAAAGAATGAGAATAAACACCTCGCAATAGAAACATAAATCAAATTCTAATTACAATAAATTCATTATTTACGATTTATTTTTAATTATGTCCGCAAGTGCATCAGAAAAACGATGGTAAAGATGCAAAATATACAAAAAAAAAAAACAATAATTGTGATCTCATTCAACTATATACCACTTTGGCCTAAACTAGCATTATACAGTGAAGGAATTATATTATTGGCCTTAGGAATGTCGCTGTCGTTACGACTCTTTCTGCCTATTTTGAGAATAATCCTAGGTGGCTCATCGTTGGCTACCGGCAATCCGAGATGTTGGTAGCAAACTGCCGACGCATGACCCGATCTCTCCGATGTTAATGGAGTTCCATCTCGCCATTGGTCTGTTATTGGGTCATAGACTTCTACTAAATTAACGAATGATGTACCGTCGTAACCACCTACAATCAAAGAGTTATTAATTAATTATATTAAATTTCTCCTTCTTCTCTGGAGCTACAGTGATCTCTCTGGGCACCAACAAAGTACATACCCATAGCATAAAGTTTATTATCTAACGCAGTAAGTGACAACGCCGATCTGGCCAATCGTACAGGAGCCACTCTTGTCCAGGTATCTCTCTCAGTATCATATCTCTCCACCGAACTCAGCTGTTGAGCCCCGTCATATCCTCCCACTACATAAATGCATTGATTTAATGCGGCTACACCTGTATATGTAATTTTTAAATTATTAACCTGTTCATATACATTAATAAACATTTCATAATTGAACATACCAGCCCCACTCCTAGCAGTGAACATAGGTGTAACTTCAGTCCAACAATTATTCTCAGGATGATAACATTCCACACTCTGAAGTCTTCTTGCTCCGTCAAATCCTCCTACGGCATACAGCAGTCTATTGACCACGGCCACACCGACGCCCAGTCTGGCGACACCCATACATGCTACTGATGTCCAAATATCACATTCGGGATTGTAACTGAAACAGAATATAATATGATATAATATAGAGACACAATATATCTGTTGTACATTTATACATTAATGATACATTGATACCAACTGAGGTTTTCTTAATTATAAGTTAATCTTCAATGAAAAACGTATTTTTTTAAATAGATCCAAAAACTCAATAAATTAAAGCTTATACTTGATTACTCTAAGACCGCAGCTTAAGAAAGTCTACGCCTCCCTCTGCAAATAGCTGATACAAACATCTATGTCCCACCATGACCACAATGACTCAAAACCTAATATAATTATCGAAATAATCGCGATGGTAAACCACAAGTATTTTAACCTAGTTAGATCATACTCGCGAATAACCCCAGTCTACTACGACCGCAGTATATTTTTATGTTAAAGCAATGCTCCAGTGAACTGTAGACTTAACATAAAAAACCGAATGTCATCACAGTCGGCATAATTTAGCGAGCAAATATTTGCATATATCTTATCATTTATTTATACAATATTAAGAAGATTATGTAAAGGAAAACTGCATATTACTGATATTATAAACACAAACATATTCTATTAAGATACAGTTATACAAACGAAAGCAATTGGTCAGACCATGGTTTCTCAACCTTTTTATTATTACCTAAATAACAAAAAAAAAAAAAAAATGCGATCCAGTATAATCAATTTGACATGTGTCAAACTGATTAAAATTGTTGTTTACTATTTATAGGACATTTGAATTACAAACAGAACGGCTCAGCTATTTGCACTAAACCATACGATTCTTTCTATCAAATAAAACTCACACTTACCATACCGTTTGAGTGAGCAAAAAATATTGTCAGTACATGTCACTATAATGTTGATTACTTATAAAGCAACTTATAAAGTAAAAACTTATAAAGTAAAAAAGCAAAACAAAAGATCAAATTATTTATTTAATTTTTAAGATTGTAGAACACTTTTGTAGACAAGTACATTTACATTGGTTAGTTAACACGACGAACGAATGAGGGATATTTCTGAACAGTATCTCCTGGTTGAGAAACGATGGATTTGAGCGTTAGACAAATTGCTTTATATAAATGTCTTAGAGAGTTGCTTATTTGATAATAGTGAGGAATTTTAACTATAGCATTATTTATTTAATGATTTAATAATATAAACATACCATTCAACGGACTTATGATATTCATTTCCAGCTGATCCTCCAACCGCATATAGAAGACCATCCATCACAGCAACTCCGACCTGAAACAAATGAATAACAACTAGGCTTACTTCCTTAGAAAGTAATTCATGGGTTTTTAATTATTTTTCTATGCAGTACTGTTTTAATTAGATATTTATTTGCTCTATTTTTTTTTGTCTTACAATCCTTTAATATTTTTTTATGCAAGAAAATGAACTTACTCTATTCCTGGGTGTAGACATGGGGCTACATGGCCGCCATTGTTCTAATGCTGGATTATAAACGTCGACCCAATCACTGTCGTATGACGAGCCAGGTGAGTTATTACGTCCACCCACTGCATAGAATAAACCCTAAAACAATTAATAAAATAAAACAAAAAATACACCTGAAATAGAAACAAGTCACAAGAATGAAGACCGGGCTGAAGGGATAACAAGCTCATTGCCTTGAAACAATAGCGAAAGGAGTTTTGGGAATAAATTTATTCAGCGCAGAAACCTTAAACATGTTCCTGAAGGTGTGCATCAGCAAATGATTTAAAATAAGAAAAAAGACTGCCTCCAATACTCTTATTGAAGTTTGAGTAAAGATTTCACGACTTTTTTGAGAATATAAACTAGAAACAGCACAATGCTCTGAACTAAATACTAGGCTGCATAGGATATGATCCCTTTGACTTTAATATAGCAACAAAATGATTACAATTACTGCGTTCTGATTTCAAATTTCATCATTTATTATGAATGTAAAATAGCATCAAAATAATAATAATAATATTTCTCGTTACCTTGAGAAAGGCAGCTCCAAGTCCGGATCTAGGTACAGTGAGTCTTGGTAATGTAGTCCAACAGTTGTCATCTAAATTGAATGACTCCACCTTGTCTATGGAATGTCTAAAATAACCACCGGCTAAATATATTATACGCGGTGTTTTTGGCCGCCGTTCTTTTACGACAGGTTTTTTATGTAAGGTTAAATCCTGGAAAATATGCTACCTTTAATAGAAATTATAATACTCTAACATCCGAGGTTGGATGACAGTTCCCCCTCTTAGAATAAAACAATAGCAGAGGAAAAACCGATCTCTTTCACTCTGAGGTAGTTTACAATTCACTGTCTCTGTCTATCCTAGGAAGTGGAGGAGGTTATATTATTTATGCAAACCACATTCAATGTTGTGTTTATTAATTGTTACTTCTTTTGGTCTTCAAGTCAAATCTTAATTCTAACTAATATTTAAATAAATACTTAAAGGAATGTAACAATATTACATTGAACAGGTGACGCAGCGATAACGTTAAAATATGATAAATATTTAATTTAGTGATACGTTATGGCGTCATAAATACTTTGATAAGAAAATGTGACATACACCTTAATGGAGAAATGGAGGAAAGGAGGAAGGAACTTGTGAGAACCAGAGTATGAAGCAGTGATGAGGTGATTAAAAAAGAATGAATGAGAGATAATTAGGAACATATTCGATTGATATGTACATAATGAAGCTGCCGTTTCTGTCTACCCCGCATAGAAAGTGCTTTAAGTATTTTCCTTCCCATTAATATTATAACTCCGCAACATTAAGTATCAATCCGATAACATAATACTGTCAATTTAAAGAGATACATTTTCGTAATATTTTAAATGAATAATAAAATTTTTAAAAAATACCTGAAATATTTTAGCTAGATATTCTCTACAAGCTGGGACTTTTCTTAATACAGCGCAACTGCTCATTTGTTCTTTTAAAAAACTCGGTGTCAAATATTGGCATCTGACCTCCTGTAAAATATGTTCCATGCGAGGCCTTCTACCTTCTTCGTCGTGTTTTACCTAAAAATGCTTATACTAAACTAGGCTGATTGGTGGTATAAAGTACATACGACGATTTTCAAATGGATACATGAGAAACGATCACGGTGTTATGAACGGCAAAGGAGATATTAGCATTTCACACATGCCTCAACTTTGACAGATGAACGCAGGTGACACGATAAGAATATAGTTATCTCTTTCTAATGATTGTTTCTTCCAATTCAAAGTTCAATCTGTATCTATTTGAAGATTATCGTTTGTACATACAACAAAATTACTTTGGCACTAAAATCTTATTTGTGAGATTAGAACAAAAGAATTATCAATTAATTGCTCGCGTCTAACTACAGCGAGTCAGCTGTTTTAGATCGATCATTGAGTTTAATTCATTTTTCAAGTAATAAAATAAAGATGATAGCACTCACCCAACTCAATACAGCATTATAGACTTCAGTTTCTTCCCTTACATTTAGTTCATCTTTCTTAATTAACGATATTAATTCAGTCAATGTTAATTGTATGAACTCTTCCTCTCTGCATACCTAAAAAAGCATTACGAAACTACAAACACATGCAGTAGCAAATATTATTAATAATAATAATCCATCTTTATCTATACATTCTTAGATACAGTGTGGTACTCTTTTTAACATGTACCAAGCGTTCCATATACTTTCAATCTAATTTTGGATTCCCCTGTATTGATTCTATTTTTTGAAATTACTGAACTGTTTTATACGGTGTGAATAATACGTTATTATTAACATAAATGCAAATATTTGCTTTGACAATGGCAAATCGTTACAATGTCATAATATTTTTAAAAAAAACTAGGACATCATATATCATTAAAACAATACTATAAAGAGGCTACTTGAGGTTACATGAAGCATACTTAGGCCGTAAATGTTTATTAAGATACATATACGCGTTCTTGATTCCTAATTCCTGTTTTAAACTTTGCTATTACAGCGATAGTTCAACACATTCTAAGATAAATATTTAAATTTTATGTTTGTTCCAAATAAAGTTATTTTTATTTTTAAATATAAATTAACAGTCGCATAGAACGAGGTCAAATATTAATTAGGAATTTAATCAAAAATGTTTTGTTGATAACCAGTTGAATTAGACCACAACCGCGACAAAGCGCGCCGTGTGTGGATGACACACGCGAACGTGAGCTAGGGATGGGCACCAACTATCGATATATCAAAATATCGATATTTTTACAAAAAATAATCGATAAATATCGGCGATATTTTTTATTTCGAAATATCGATAATCGATATTTATTTTTGAATATCGAAGTCGATATTTTTTAAGAATTTTATTATATTTTATATGAATTATGTATTCTACTTATTATTGCGATATTTTGCCAGTCTTATTCGCAAATGAATATAAAACAGAGCGTGCGAGAATTTGCTCGTGAGTTTTGGTATCAGTGCTGTCTATATCCCTCTGTAGTTTGTGAACGCAACCAAAAAACATCTCTGTGGGTAGTTTAAGGAGTAGCGCTTAAGTATTTGATTTGTCAATCCTCCTCAGTATCGTCTGAACGACTTGCGTCGGCTGTAAGTTTAGCGATACCAGATAACAGGAGCAGGTTAACCGGTGAACATATTAAAGAAAGAGTGCTCTTAATGTCTATATCAGATGACTATTGGTTCGATTAAAAATTCTTTTAATACGATTGTTCTAATTTTTTACTTAAATTATAATAATAATTCTTTATTTTTTTCATAATACTTAAAAGTCTTCATTGTAATAATAATACCTAAATACATATTTTCACAATAAATAAAATTAATATAATTTCCAAATATGTATTATTTTTTTCACGCTCAAATATTTTAACAATTTTTTCAGGTAATTGCACTTTGTAGTAAAAATATCGATATATCGAAATATCGATATTTTTTATTCAGTATATATCGATATTGTTTAAAAATATCGATACGATATATATCGATATATTTTTTTCATTTGCCCATCCCTAACGTGAGCCTCGTAAAAAATATATTAAAAAGTTAATATTACATTAAAATTCAACCTTTCGGACTTTACACCTTGGACTATTCTAATCCTACTTTTACGAAACACAAAACAAAATATTATCTTCAATATCTTTGTTTATATGAAATATATTTAATAAAACCTTCGGCAGTACATTTATACTCGAGTTATCGCGCTATTACACTTTCGATCACAAGTATCAAAAACTGAATGATATTTAATCACAATTAATAATTTAGTGTTGCTTGAACCTTGTAGGAGAGTCGCTAGTCGACAATGAGTGTACGCGATCCTCACTATTTCTAACACACACCGACACACTGCAATTTTTATTGTGTGCTAACTGTAATAAACGTACCTGTGTGAAATGTCGTTCAATAAATTGGTTAGCCTTCTGTTTAAGTTTGCTGCATCCATGCTGTTCAGCAAAATTAGCAATACCTATCGCATTGGACGGGTCTAACTGTCGTTCTAAAAATGCACAGCATGCGTCTATTACATTCGATATCTGAAATAAATATTAACAATAAAATATATTAAATTTATATTTCGAAGGTAACATATATAGACACACATTTTTTTACGCTCGTGAGAATGCACCCTTCAAGACAAGCAAAGCATAAATGTATTTTGAAAATCATGATGCTAATTTAGCACATAATACGTAGAAGATACAACGTGGCATGTACTGTTTCTTATAATAAAAATGCACTATATTGGGGGTAGTTTGATGATCGGAAACGAACCTATACCATTTTTATAATAATACAGAGTCTATATTGTTAAATACGGCCACAAAACAATTAACTCCTAAAAAATGTACATAATTTATTACTATTGTTTTAAATTCAATATAATTTTAGTATTAAATAATAAATAAGATAGAGATACATAGATGGACGTAGAAAAAGTATCAATAAGAAAACAGGAAATACATTCATATTTATATAATGGACAAACACTACAAAATCCACACTTACACATGGCTCTGCATTTAACCTTGAACCAAAAGCAATGACTTGCAGGAAATTTTTATCAACACAATTTAGTTACGTTCGGTGATACGTGCTAATATTTTTTAACAAACGATAAGTTACAAAGAAATATAATTGTTTATATTGATAAGTGGTTCTGATTATTTCAATTAATAAACTTTTATGTTATTTATAAATTATTAGAGCCGACATAAGTATCGGGCGGAACTGTTAGCAATATGAGTTTAATGACTGGTAGCTTTAGTTTTACGAGATCTCGCCGCGATCATTAAACAATGACAGATTACAATTTCATTTAAAAATGCCTTTTTATAACAAAAAAAAATTAACATTATTTTTAATAATTATTCCGTCCTTTTTGCGATTTTAACGACATAATTCCAATCTCTATAAAAATGGGCTTATATTTTTTACTTAGAAATTAATCGTGACACGCAATTTCTGTGTAAAGATAATATAAAGTAAATTCTACAATGGGGATTTTCCCGGTCTAACTTATCAAAATTTATCAACTACTATTAATTAGTTTAAAAAGGCGGTTCGTTACTTTCGTTTATATTATTTTAGCAATACATTTTATATACATAAGTTGATATTTTTTAAATTATTTCAACAAAAACCTCCGAAATCACACGATATGAAATTTCAAAGTTCGAATTTCAAATTTTATTATATTGTATGAGTGGGTGTCTTTCCCTTATCATTTTTGTCGTTTTCATAATTCAAATTTAGTAATATTTTTATGTCAAAAAAGGAATGCATCGTAAACAGGATTAGATCTGTCTTTTAATTTATTTGTTAATGTAATAAGACTCACCTGGAACATAGTAGCTGCAGGCAGTAACTGACAAACAGTAAGTTCAGTTATTCTGACTTTCCCCGTATACATAAAGTAAACTAACCAGGCCATTGCGGATGGACAGACACCTTGTAGGCGCACTCTGGACATCTCGCATTCTTTCAAACCTCCTGTAAACATTGCCTGAAAGAAATTAATATGATAATGAAGGGAAGGATGATATTTTTGTGTCAGTGATGGGGGCATAATAATTATAAGGTCATTTAATTGCTGGAGTAATGCACTAAGCAATTTGAAAAATCTCATGTCTAAATATTTATTATTTTCGCAGTGGCAACAATAAAAGTATATCCAGATAACCACTTTTACTGATTTCATAGGTCATATGCATATGATTGCTGAGTTACTTATTAAAGCCTGATTACAATAAAACTTATAGCCAACACTGACCTTAAAATATGGACTAGCAGCAGCTAACACAACTTTATGAACATGAAATAACTCTTTCCCAACTTCCAGCACTACGTCAGTCAACATGTGATGAGACCGCATCATGAACATCATCTACAAAAAAATATTGATTTTTTATGTTAACAAGTATATCAAAGCATTTCGTCGAGCATTTGGAGATAGTGGGTTATGAGTCTTAAAAATTATTTTCTGTATTAATAGATTACTTTCATTGCGTGTCTTAAGTTATTGACGCTGTTAATTAATTTATAACTCTGTCATAAAAGAGAACGGTGTAAACAAATATTTTTTACTAATATTTGACATAATACAAAAGTAGATACAGTCGACCCTGGATAAGCGAGAACTGGATTAGTGTGAATACTCTATAAGCGAGAATAATGGTCAGGTCCCGTTCAATGGAAATCTATGTTCCTCGACTTTTATTATTTATTAATCTCTATAAGTGAGAGTAACTACTACCAAGCCTTCATAAATGAGAAACTGTTTTATTGAGAAACTTCCATGAGCGAGAATAATTTTCTGGTCCCTTGAATTTTCGCTTATCCTGATTCGGCTGTATTTATGTTTTCTTTGTCATAATCCCCATAATTCAGGATATCCTATTTTAAGGTCAGCACCATGTATGTGTACTTTCTAGAACACAGAAATAGGAAATCAGAGAGAAAAATAGTATCTTAGTATAAAAATAAATATAATATAGTTATAAAATATGTATTTATAGTTAATTATGCTGCTGCTAATTGAACAATTAACAGCTAAAACCAAACAGGTGCAAAATGGATGTAGAAATCGATAAGAAAACTGCTTAATCATTCTCGCTCAGCATTAGATAATAAAAAAAGTAACAATGTATTCACCATAAGTGACATGTTAGTTATTTATCTTCCTTACTCTGATATTTCCTAAAGAGCCAACACAAACGATTAATATTAGAGTTATTTTATGTATACTAACATTATTATTGATATTACGATAATATAAAGCGTGTTTCAGTTTGGTTTAATGGACTCAAATTTTAAATTTACAAGACTTAAAGGTTTTCTGTCTGAACGTTCACCATGAACATCGACAGTTAGTAAGTATAGTAAATTGAAACTTCGGGGAGAATAATTTGTAACAGATAAACAGGAAATATGACGACGAATTCAATATATTAAAAATAAACTCGGTTATAAGCGCAAGTTTTTTTTAAATTAAATTGTGTTCGCGAATAATCTAAGACAACAATACAATAACTTAAAATAAATCAATTTACGAATACCAAAACAATGTACGTTACTTCAAGCTTTTGTTAACGATAGCCACAAACCACTATAAATTAAAAAAATCTCAATGTTTGTGACTTTAAATTTAATTTAACAATATATTTATACCTTCATGGCGTTAGTAATATAATTGCCCATACAGAATGTCATATCGCCCATGTCGTTGGCTCCACTGCAAGAGTCGCCCTCGACATCGGCCTCACAGGTAATCGGTGGCATGTCGTCCAAAATATTACCACGCCCATTATCGTCGGTCTCCATGTTTTCTGTAACAATTTGAGTTAGATAAGTTACAGTTATAACATACACTTAATTGGTTATAAATAAAAGGTGGAAGTGTCTTAAGTTATTTTCAGTTTGCTTATACAGTGTTATGGCGCGAACTGGTTCAGTTATATCTGAGACTGTAAATTTGTAGAATTAGTCGGAAGATATTATCGCGGGAAATAAAAGCGACATCTCTAGTCTGATCAAAACCATATTAATTATAATTACAATATTTGGTTGCTTATACAGTAGTTATGTCACTAAGGTGGAGGTGCCACGCGAATCACCTTCGCTATGCCGATTTAAAGTGCTCAAATGTGCTACGTCCATGCTGACAGAAATCATTCATCTCGTTATGTCCAGCTACTTCAGTATATAATATTGTTGTTTTACGTTGGTCGTCTATCACAATGCATATTAAAATTATTTCAATTAGAGACAAGACCTGTATTACATATACAACGTCATTCCTTAATGCAATCACAAACATAATTAACTAAATATATTAATTGCTTAATATATTAACATTTTTCTTAATACATTAATTAAGTAATTAGTTTTAATTACTTATTATATTAACATTTTTGTTGTGTTCAGATAAATATGTAAAGATAAATGCGTCTAGAATTCACTTATAGATGCTTATGTAGCTTTATATTAATTTTCAATAAAAAAATAATTTAAATTTCAAAGGTTGTGTAAGTAGTATAGTAGAAATCGTTTTTTTTAAGATTCAACCCTAAAAATATTTAGTTAATAATTGTTTTGTCTTAAATTATTCGTGAACGTTATTTAAATAATCTAACGACCTTTTTCAGCTTATTGTCGCGTTCACTTTTTAAAGCTTTCATATTAAAATGTAAAGTGAACGCAAAAATACTAAATTACTTAACTGTTATCATAAAAATATTTTAAATTATCTTATATAAAACTTTTTATATAAGAGCTTTCTTAAGCCGCGTCTCCTGCTCCTCTGTCTTCCAAACATTAGACAAAAACATGAAACATTTGGCCGTATACATATTCATAGACAATGTTTTTTGTTTTCCGTGGTCGACGGAAAACAAAAACAAGATCTAATCTGAAGCTCTCCTATGGTCTTAGATTAATAACTAATTATGTTGAGTTGTTGACAAAAAGTTATTGTTTTATTATCACTAATATTAATTGGTTACAAATTAATATCAAAACGATTTGAATTACAAAATTTAAATTTTATTTTTATAATAACTTTCACGTAAATTCCAGCTTTTATATTTTAAATGCCCTAATTTCTTTACAACATTTAGCTTCTTATAATTACCCATATCTTAAACAAACACGTCGCTCACCTGGAATATCAACATGACCGGAGAATCTCATTACAATAATTTATTCAAATCCAATCACAAAAATATTTAGACTCATATGACTAGACGGCACTTTGCATTAAGGCTTTGGTACTTTGATGACCATAGCAATTAAATTGACGTACTACATTGCTCAAAATCATTTATCAGTTGCAGTCGCGGAACGATATCGCATGGTAACTGAACAGCTATTTGGTCGCGTGAGGATGATTGTGCGTTCAGTCGTGAACTGACACTAATCTATACTGACGTCGTTGGCTCACCTCGCCGTTTGACTGTGACTCAGCGGTCTGTATCAATGGAATATGACCTCTTCCCTTTTTATATCTAACTTATCACGTAAAAACAATAGTAACATATATACACGCCTTTTAAAATTGGATCACTAACTAGCTAAAACATTTAATTTGGATTATGGACTAACGAAATCAGTAGATATGTAAAACTAAATTACTACGTCATCACACGGTATCTCACTAATATTTATATGTAGCTATTTTTGTAAATAGTAGTAAATGTAGATACGTCAAGTTTATTCGCGAACATCAAACCAACCAATTGGAAAATACGGCAATCACGATCAAATCAAATAGGAAATCGCGTTCATTTCGATTATTTTATTCGAATTCGAAAGACCATTTTAAAACAATCAAAACAAACAAGAAACTAGAAATTAATGCGGGAATAATCCCATTCATTTCAATTATTTGAAGCAGACATTGTAAACATGAATTTTTATATAATTATTTTTAATTTGGGGTTTTTATCTGTCAAGAAATAGCCCAATCGTGCCTTACCTAAATCTACAAAATTTAAAAGCAGAGGGAGCTGCTGATGAACCATCTTACAGAAATCCCAACACATATCCAATGCCAGTTTAGCCACAATGGTCTGCGCTAAACCAACATCCATAAACATGAACGTAATCAATGTCTCAAACATTGGAATAATGTTTAATTTAAACAAAACATTGTTTTATGAACTATAATCATATAGTATACCTATTTAATAAATTATATAAAAATTATTTGTGTATATTTGTCAATCACATTATTATTATTACTATATTTTTTTGGATGTATCATTTGAATCCTTATACACAAACTGCATCCCTTTAAATTGGTTGATGTTCTAGGTTAAAATCCATGATGAAAATTATTAAAAGAAAGTCACCATGACTAATCAGTTTATTGACATCAGTTATATCTTTACATAGTATTTATTATTATATACAGTTAATTAACTTCACAAATATAACTAAGCATATGATAACAAGAGATTTTTTGCTATAAATTTATTATTATTATTATTTGTATGCTAATATACAGTTCTATGAACATGAACAATTGCTATTATAAGGAATTATCCAAAACAGTCTCATTGAGTACTGTAAAATTGGAATAAAATATTATTTTGTTTTTTTTTAGAAACAGATGAGTCTAAATATTTTTATTAAAAAATAGGTGACATTGTCAGGACATCATATACTGGTCATAGGCAATTAGCAGACCACGCAAGTTCAAAAACGGAACAGCTAAAAATTTTTATGCTTCTAAAAAATATGTTTTAAAAATATGCTCGAGCACCACTCTCTATATTTTAAAAACATTAGTAATACTGTTTTTTTTATTACACGCATTGGAGCAGAGGTGAGAAGGAGCCCGCAAGTCTTATCAGGAAGAAATCAAGAGGCTGTAGAAAGCTTCAATGACAAAAATCTGCCCTTTGATAAAACTAAGTATGAATGTTTTTTTTGGACGTCGATAATATTTTTCAGTTTTCAGACTCTATTTATTTGCTGTCCAGTCTTATTACTTTTATTGTATTTACTGATTGGAAATCATTGAATGACAAGGAGTAGTAGTACGTATAATAAAACAATTTGCATGTTAGTTTTATTTTAGAAAAAAAGTATTAAAACTGTCACTATTGTGTGAATAATAAAAGTAGAAATAATAATACTTAAATCACAGGCAAGTCAGAAAAGTTTTCTAAATGTTATAAAGATGTTTTCAATTAAATCGAGGTATTGCTATTTATGTAAAAAAAGGAAATCAAGTAAAAGTTAGGTAAATCTTACCCGCTTCTTGTTATTAAAATTTTTTTACACCAATTTTGAACCGCACACTAAAGTCCTTGAAGAAATAAACAACCCAAAAACTTATGAGAAAGGAGCAAGTAAAATATTTTGCGAGTTCAATTTATTATATTATTATATTTTATTTCATGTTGAGATTGGAATGTTGCTGTTTTTAAAATATCTTTTTGAATAAAATAAGCACCCCACTTCCATACATACATGGAAAATGCACAGATTATAACGTCAAAAGTGGGAAAATGTCAAAAGAGACGAATCATAAATTATAGAATCTATGTTATTGACGGCAAATACTAGGGCACTCATTACCTATAATAGGGTCCTGAACAACCAATCAACAACTTCTCACAGAGATGTAATTCACCTTTTAGATTTGATAGACACTGGATTAACTAATTACGATGAAAATTCAAGATTAGGCAATAGAACAAGATATTGTACTGTTACAAAAAAGAACTGCAAAGGCACTGGTAGTGATATCTTTGCCTTCTTGAGCAAAATGGTTATTGTCTACGGATTTGGCATTAAAAATATAAAAGTCAAGTTAATTCTGCCTATATTTCTCTCTCCATAATGGCAGATGCGAAGCAGGGTGAGTCTTTATGAATATTTTATTAAATATTACGTACTTCTAAAATTATTTTAAAACATACACTAATATAACTTTATCAGAAATATCATCATAGTTAGAAATAGTAATTTAGATGTTCTATTAAGTCACATTGGTGTCCATGCACGAAACTTTTTGTTTCACATTTCGTCGTTTGTAATCTGTTGAATTTGTTATTATAATCTGATTATATTTACTATTTATACGAGAACTTTCTCGATACATAATGGTATCTCAGAAACAATGATACTTCTCAATTAGTTGATAAACAATAATGTCAGGAGTGTGTTATTACGATTTCCAAACATGCAATTTTGGAACTATTGCTAATGTTTATTGCAGATGTCCATGAAAACCCAGCTCCATCCAGATTGGTATTGGCCAAGCCAAGACTCGGGGGATTTGGTGCGTCTAGTTTTAATGCTTCTGGCTCTAAAACCAGCAATCCATTTGGTAAGCGTTTTTTTGCGAACTTAAAATGTTTTCAAATAAACATTCTTTTTAAAATTATGTATTTATTTCAGGATCGGTTTTACGTCCTCCGCAGCTGAAACCAACGCTTAATAGTAATCCATTTGTTAGAGTTACTTCAGGAGAAGAAACAAAGGAAAATGTAGATAAGAAATCGAAAGATGAAAGTAATCGTGAAAATAGGTTAAAGGAATTGGAACCTGAACCACCAAAGTTTGTTCCTTTAGGCTCTAATGTAACATCTAGAAATAACAATTCTGTACCTTCGTCACAACCTGTACCAGGTTCATCAGCAGGGTTTGTTTTTGGACAAAATCTCAGTGAAAGAGTTGTCATGAAGGATACTTTAAACAATGGAGAATCTACAGTGAACACTCACAGTTCTTCCAATGGTACCACTACATTTCTATTTACTAATGCTGCGGCTACAGTTAAAGAAAATAATCCGGTACGTTTATTATTGAAGTATCTACCAGTTTGTTAAATTATTTGTTAAAATTATTGTTGTGTGAATAGTAAATTTTATTTACTTTATCGTTAATGATCACTGCAGAGTATCTGAGTATTCTATAATAAATACATATAATATCCATATCAAGAAGAACACAAACTAATTTACAGACTTTTTCTATAATAGTCTAGCCTTACTCTGCCTGATGTTAAACAAAAGTGGAGACAACTGTTACCACAGAGAGATGTTTAAGATGTTTAGGAGATGTTTAAGGAAACATATGTGCTTCATCCAGATTAACAAGGCACACTCCCCTCATTATCTCACCTGCTTCCAAGTTGATCCTAAAATGCGACTAGGTCACTTCACAGGTGTTACACGTGAAAGTGGTACTGCCCTGAGATGGCACACAGGATTAATAATCATCATTGGTCTGCCTACCACTCTTAAAAATGACTATATTATATAACTTATTATAGAATTTACTTTGATTAATATGATCTGATATTTTGAAACTTTGTTGTCATTAAGGATGCATCTGTAAATACTTTAAAATATCTGAACAATTTTTTTAGATTAAACCACATAACGTCTAAATTAATAGTACTGTCCCTTGAAATAATATTTAAAGCATAAAAGCATAATTATAGTTTATATGTAATATTATAGGATGAACAAACAACACATGATGGTACAAATGAAGGTCTAGCTGCAGCTGCTGCAGAATATGAAAGATCACATGCTAGACCTCCACCACCTACTACAAATTGTATTACAACTGGGGAGGAGGGGGAAAGTAATGTGTTACAAGTATGTATTTTTTAATGACGAAAATGATTGTAAAGTTTTTGAAACATAGTCTGTTTTATTGGGTTATTATTAAAAAGGCATTTATGTAACATCCTGGTGTAATTTGGTAGTTAGTATGCTAATAAAGATGTATCCTGTCAGTGTGGTGTTGGTCTCTTCAAGTCTGTACAGCTGAAGTCACTGCTGTTAACAGACTTTTTGTTGTAATGATTGTTTTTGTACACATACTGCACTCTGTTCAGTTCATCTTCAGACAAATGTACGGCATACTTAATAAAAAAGATATATGAAAGAATAATGTCGGTTTTTTTTTTCTTTTTGTAGATCCTGAAATATTGTATTATTTAATAATTATTAATGATCAGAAAACTTAACTTTCTTCAGATCTCATGTCGACTATTTGCATGGGAAGGAGGCAGTTGGCGAGAACGTGGCCGTGTTGTATTGAGATTGAATGATGCTAATGATTCACCATCTTCATCATCGATTACCAGCTCTAGACTCGTTGCAAGAGTCGTCGGATCACTTCGATTGGTCCTCAACACTAAACTTTGGCCAGAAATGGTCCTAGATCGAGCTGGGAATAAGTCTTTGAGAATAAGCGCAATGGATGCCCAACATCAAGTTAAATTGTTCCTTATAATGGTATTTTTTTTAATTTTACATTTTTATTTGCATTAAAAAAAAACAACTATATTTTTGCTAGAATTATAATTAGCTTACTATGAGTATTATTAAAATATATATGAAATTTTTAGGGTATTCCAGCAGACATAAGCCAATTACACCGCACTATGTTGGCTCGTATTGCAAATAGTAAACAATTGTTGACCAATATTAGGTCTCAAGACAGTAAGAATTCTACAAATGAAAGACTTGAAAACTCAACCAATAACAGAGATGCAGCCACGCGTTTTGCAGACAATTATGTGGACTCTGACACGAATGAAGCAGAATCTTTTGATAAAAAAGATGAAGAATTTGAGAGGATAAATGCTGAATATAAGACTGGGGGTGATGATACTCCAGATGACTCTGATAATGAGCTACTCGAATGCAGAGCTCAGAAGAGGAAAGATTCTGATGTGGATGATAAGACATCACCTAAGAGACAGTGTCCTGATATATTAATAGATTGAATATGAACATTATGTGACGTAATTTAATGTGAAAGTGATAATGCACTAATTGTCTTAAGTTTTAACCACAGGCTTGTTGCGTTAATTTAAGGAATAGCATAACATATATTTTTGTCATTTAGTACAAAGAGCGGTAGTTATTGATTAACAGTATTGTCTAAACAGCATCTACAATTTGAAACACATTCCAGCATGGATTGTCTAACTCCATCATTCGGTTGCAGCTGAATACCAAATACTTGTTCAATTAATACAACCTGTAATAAAATTTAAAACTTGTGATGTTGTTTAATTTCACTTCACTAAAGACAAAGTTCCTCCTTCTATATCCAAGTGGAGAGCTCATCAACGACGGAGTGCCTAGTTATTTATGGAAGCGTACATTCGAAATTAAGGAATATATTATCCTCGCAAAACTTCCGCGGTAACAGTTGTTTTTGTATCCCCTTTTTTAAAATTTTACGTGGGAAGACCCTGTCATCATGAACAGACGGACCACATACAAACTAGAACCCCCGACGTCAGATGGTTGGATCGCGGACAGGTTTTAGCATTCATTGGTATCCCTAGTCCCTACAAACGTTTATCACGTTCTCACAACAAAAACTGGCCTCCACTTCATCGGGAAAGGACATGCATTTTAAGTTTGGCAAGAGCCAAGTATACTTACTTTTAAATTTCGTTGCCATTTATTACAGACACCACTACATGGTCAGAAATGATCCCTCATAAAAGTCTCTGAAAGCAGAATGTAACGAGTGAATCTCACTGTGCTGGTTTTGGTCAAGGGATTATCGTTCTCGGGCAAAAATATATATGTCTTGGGATAAACTATACTCTTTAATCTAATATTAGGCGGAAAGCAGTTCCATTCCGAATTAGTATTAAACTAAAATTATTTAAGTACCCACATAATTTCGTCGAAGTGCGATCAAAAAAATCTATCGATCTAATGACAAATAATTTTAAATCCCTCCAATGAATTACAGTTGCCCACAGAATCAAATATCGTCCATATTTAATGAAATAATTATGGTTTGTCACTATCCGACAGCATAAAAAAAAATTGTTATTGACGCTTATCACTTCTATTAATTACTCCTAATTGATACATATGCATTATCAATGTTACAATTGAGTCAGCTGTGTTGCATATTTTATTATTATAGGAGCTCTATTTTAATGTATTGTACAATGTTATTCGTGTTGGTACCAATGTCTGCAGAACTTTTCAAACATGGAATTAAAGTAAAACGCAATAGTAAGTTTATTATTATATTTAAATTCTATTAGTAACAAACACATTTGTTTCAAAAAAATCATTGTGAAAAAATACCTAACTTTTTTTATAAATATTTTCAAATTATAATACTTACATAACTTTCAGAGGTAAGCAGAGACCTTTGAATCCTATTTATTACTATAATAAATTATCGTTCATATAAAATCAGTTTAAATAAACTAGACAACTTAACTAAATTATAGTGTCAACAAAAATTAATCATTATCAATCAACTATATTTTGTAGCCTTGCTATGAAGTAAGAAATTATTAAAACAGGTATTTATTAATTAGTTCTCTTTATGTATAAATACACACATGTTAATTATTTTTTTTTATCTAAATTCAAATTTTAAGATGGATAAGTCTATAAGAGAATATTCAGTTTTTAACGAATTTACGCCTAATTTTAAAATATTGGCTATCGTGGGATACATGAGGATTGTATTTGATGGTGTATCACAAAATACGAAGACTTTTCAAAATATTTATCGACATTTTGTTGTTTTTGTTACTGCTTTGTATAATATTCAACATATTATTTTTGTTATTCAAGTAAGGAATCGCTTGCTTACTTCGAGAAACAGACAAGTGATAACAAGAGAAATGTATAATTTAATTAAAGGGTTTTATGTGGTTTATTTTGTTGTATTTTTTAATTTAATTTTTATAATGAAAGTTTTCATAGTTTTAAAGATTATCAAACAAAATTAATGGGATGATTATGTATTGAAATGTTAAATATTTTAAAATTAACGTAGCCTTGTAATCACGCTAGTTTAAGCGAAGAAGACATAATATATTTGTATAAGATGTGTAGTTGAAGAAGGAACCGAAACATTATTCAAAAAAAAAGCAATTAATCCCGTATGTTTTTCGAAGTAATCAAACGATATGTGTTATATTTTATGTATCATCTTAATTTCTTGAAACTAGGTATTTAAACATGGAATAGAAATTTGTTTTTTTTATAGGAACGACAAAACAGTGATTTACTCGTTGATTCTCTGTTCATGTTACTGACTACCCTTTTTTCTCTATCGAAGCAAATAATTTTTAATTATGCGAACGGGATTAATGATCTTATTGATATTATAAAAGGTAAGGTTATTTTTAAGGACATTTTTATTTACTTAACGTACACTAGGTGTAAAGAAGAATTTTATAATTTCTCGTTGGGCTCGAATACTCGACATTAGCAGAATTGTCTTCATGAGACGTCTGAGGCCATGAATAAAATAAGAAGAGGAACATTTTTTAATAATTATTTCATATTTTAGATGACAAATTTGCGCCGACTCACAAACATCATGTGAATTTATTAAAAGAGAACTCTTTGCAAATGTTTAAATTGTTAATTCTATTTGTTGTATCTGTTGAAACATCCTGTATAATTTATCCTATTTATCATTATTTAAATAGAAACAAGTTCGGAGTCACTTCTTATATTCCCTTCGATGTTTCTCAATCTCCAAAGTAAGTACTTGCATTCAAATTCGAATATATTAACTTTGGTTTATGCTAGTAGATTTTTTGTTTTTTTTTTAAATTTATTTTGTTTTCCTTTGTTTTTAAGAATACTTTTTTTTGGGCTGAGATAAGGAGTCCCTACTTTAGGTACTTGCGATCCTTATTACTTTGTTTTATATACAGCTACAATTCTAATGATACTCCTCGGTCTGAGCGTTTTCTCTTAAGCCTGAAAAAAATTTGTTTTCCTACAATAATAAAAATCGTAAATTTAACTAAATACAAATGAAGTTGTCATATGATAAATAAAATATTGTATTTATTCGCGTGTAAATTTAACTACCTACAGTTATTAACGTAAAAAGAAAAAAATATTATGAAAAGTTATTACAAAATTCAAGCACTATTTTTAAAAAAAAAACTATTTGTAATGAAAATTTATGGTTTTGCTGTAGTTAATATAAAACTTCATGTGATATGAATTGTATTAATTTTTATGTGATATTATTAATTTCAGATTCGAAATAACAATAGTATATTTGGCATTAATATTATCAGGTATAGGCATAGGCAATGCCGCCATGGATATCACAATCATAGCATTTTATTCACAAGCCAGAATTCAATTACGCATACTCCGATTCAATCTCGAACATTTAACTGACCCACTCGAAAGTCCCAAAATAGCACGCGAAGAAGTAAACACAGGAAGGAATGAATACTTCCAAGATATAACCGATGGGGCTTATCGTAAACTTGTGCAGAGTCGTGTCATAAAATGCGTAGAGCATTACAAACATATAACTAGGTAAAGTGGTTGTTGCTATTTTAAGATCATTCGCTAACTGTAAACACATTATCGAGTCCATAAATTCATAGCTTGCTTATATGTAGGCATCCTTAAAAAGACGTAAAACTAAGCCAATTTTATGTTTAGATTCTTGGGTATGCAATCACACCTAATTTAGGTGACGAAATAACTATTTATATAAAATATTCTTTAGTTAGTAATTATTGTTTTATTTTATGACTTTCGGCTTTCAAAGCTATAAACATATATATGTAGGTACGTATATCTTCGATTGAAATGCTAATAGTAATTCTAGATATAAATTTTAATTAATAGATTAACAGACAAAGTGCAAGCTGTATTCGCAATAGGAATGTCCTTTCAAGTTTTAGCATGCGCATGGGTTAATTGTATAACAGTTTACAAAGCTATTGGTGTAAGTATTACATATACACACACATGCAGTTAAATGTATATATGTGCACAAATACATACAGATATAAAAATATAAGTCAAACACAATGAGGTAATTAAATTGCATATAAATATTAACAGAGAGCTCTCGGCCTATTGGCTGTTTTACGATCGTAAACCACATTATTATAAATACCTACTACAACTATTGCGTAAATGTCATAAGCTTTTTCTATGTTTTCTGTTTAGTGAGTCACCGATGGGTTTTCATTAGCTCCGTACAAATAAGATTCAGTTTAGCATAGAGCCATAGACTAATTTGGGTAAACACCGGGTTTTGAGTTCTGTTGATTTCCCCCTTTCCTTTAGTTCTGAAGGAGAATTCAGCCATTAGTTTTACGCAATATTTACTATTATAAATTAAAGGAAACTAGTAGCAGGCAGTTGTTTCACTATATTGTATTGTGTTTTAATATAGCAATAAACACCAGCCAGTGCTTTTCTTTTAAATACTAACATGTTACTAGATGCTAGAATGCTCTCCATATGAAAAATCTATTCAACCCGCTGATGGCTTTTGAAAATGATGGTAGCAACTGGGCCTATGTGACCGCCCCTATTTTATAAATTTGTAATCTTTACTTTGCAGTTGAATGTTATGTCAGCAGAATTCTTATCGATGTTTGTTTATTTATCTTGCATAATATTTGAGCTGTATATTCATTGTTATTATGGAACACAGCTTGAGGATGAGGTCGGTATAATTCCTATTATCTAGAATTATAACAATGTAATAATTTTGTTTTTAAATATTTTAGTACAATTTTTTTGGATAATACTTGCTAATAGATATAAGATATTGTAAGAAAAACTCACGAACGCATATAATATACTTTCATTTCGGTCAGTTTCAAAAAAATCGTTTAGTATTTAACTTTTATATAAGTACAATATTTTTAATCTTCATCAAAGGGAGTGGCGACTATTTGAAGAGAGATGTTTAGTACATTAATTTAGTCTAAAATGTCGTCATGTGCACAGTGGAGTTGACTAATGTTTCTTTTTGTAGAGTCAATATGTGAATCAATCGTTATACTTCTGTGATTGGTTGAAACTATCACCAAACTTTAGAAAGCAATTAGTAATAATGGCATTTTGTTATTGTCGTCCTATACAACTGAAAGTCGCTTTTATAGTGCCTTTGTCGCTTAACACGTTCATTTCTGTGAGTAAATTGCATAATATACCTAAATAATCACATACATTTAAAATGTATAAAAATTCAATATAAACGATCCCAAAACTATTCTTCAAAATGAATACAAGGTAATTTACTTCTGAAAAATTTTTTGAAACATAGAATACTAAAAAATATCATCACAAAACACTGGTTTGATCTAGTTTCCCAGATCTAATTCAATACTCAACTTTAACATACATATTTATTTAAATTTGTTCAATTTTAAATGTTTACCTTATAGGATCTAAATGATCTTCAAGAAGTTATTAAATTTATGTTTCTGTTTTTTTTTTTTCTAAAATAAGATAAAGGAGTGATTTCCAACGTTATGTATGAACACGATTTAACTAATTTAAAAGACTCTATGCAGAAAATTATTTGTAGAGTGCTTATTTTGACTTAAATTGATTCGAAACATTTGCAGCCAGTTTTACTTTAAACCTTTCAGGATGAAAAAAAAAATTAAACTACTTATATTATCGTAAGCCGTATAAAGTATTTTAAATCAATTAAAGTGAAGGAATCGATTATTCTTAAACATTTACGTTAATGAAATCATGATCAATAATATACATATAGTATAGTGCTAAATTAATTTTAAATGTTACTTTTGTTTCAGGTATTAAAAGCTTCATACAGTTTATTTACAATTTTAAGAACATAATTTTATCCTACATGTTAATATTTAGAATCAGTGTAACTAAAAACCAGAGGTCGTGTAATAAATTGTCGATTTTAATAAACTAAATAATAAAAATGACCATTGTTCAAATTTAAACAGCGTGTAGTTTCTGCTCGCGCCGTAAATATCAGCTGCTGTCAGACAACATAACATAAACAAATGGCATATTGTAAGAAAGTAATGAAAATAAATGTTACTCAAATTATAAAGTTTTTAAATATATTTCCTTTTTTTAATTCTATAGTCAGAAACTACACTACGCCATCAGTGCTCATAAAAATGAATTATTGATATCTCAGAAAATCATTCAATACTTCTTACTATTAAGAGCGACCTGCACATTATTATTATGAAGTTGTATTTATAACATTATAATAAATCGGTTGTTAGATCGAAACTACGAAACAAGAGGAATCCCGCCCACGTGTGCGGTTCGGTTCGTATTCATGGTTCAGACGGTCTCGTGCTTGATTATAAAGGGTTTGTGTACGGCGGGTGCGCGGCCTCTGACTCAGCGCGGTCGCAGACAATCCTCCATCCTCGGCCGCGGCTTTCAGTGCTCCGAACGTCGTAAGTGCCGAAAGTCGTGTAAAAAGTTGTATCCGGCCGTGAATAGCGAGCGCGTGTTTGGTATGCAGAGAGGCATTCCACCGATTACAGTCGAAGCGTTTATAAATAAATTGCCGTGGTCGAGCGCACGTGAGCGGCGTCTGTCCGGCTGTGATACTGTCATGAGAAAGAACTTATTCCATAATAACTGTGAAGATCGCTAGAAGAGTGCTCGGGAGATGATCGAACGCCGATGATATTCACGGGCGGGGGGGTGCGCCGGCGACCCTCGTCCGCATCGCCGCGCGCCCGCCCTCCGCCCGCCCCGCGTACCAATAATGACAACGTGAGTCTACAAACTGACAACGCTCTTATAATATCTGAAACAAAAGCTTTTATTACTAACGCTATGAATTTTCAATCACTCATTCCTCTGCTATTACAAGTTTCTTCATAAATATTTATGTCCTTATTTTTGCTTACTATATTCCAAACTATAAATAATTTAACGAAACCAATCGTGCATCATGTTGATGAATGTATTATTTATGTTGCAAGAAATAACAAATATATTAAGGTCATGATGCGAATTGGCTGTAAGGTGTATGACAAATGAATTACCAATCCTAGTTATTTTACAAGTACTTACAAATGGCGCGTAATCATCCGAATCTCTGCCAGGGAATTCACACAAGACCTTGAGACTGATGATGCTTTCCTGGGTACATCGTGATTGTAGTTGACATCCTACAACTAGACAGAATAATATTAGAATCTATAATGTATAAAGAAGCATATTAAAACACAATGAAAGAACTATGACAACAATTTTGAGGGTATGTGAAAGCTTACTAGTATTTGGCCAACATGAAACTATACGAATGATATTTAAATCTTATTGGTGGAATAATTCATTCGGAGCTCACTGATTGGTTCGCAGACATCCATCATGCCGAATATTATTAGATATATGCCGGCATTAATATACTGAACATTTTTTCATATTAACTTTGTTTTTAACAGTTAACCAAATCTAAAACCATAACTAAACCTTCACGTTTTATCTTTCAATAACACTAAAATAAACTAACTGACAGTAAAATGTATTTATGCTTAGAATATCGATAAACTATATATTAACACGCATAGGTTTGGTTTGATTAATAAAAGAAACGTTTCGCGTTTACCAAATATCTAACGTTTTTAAAATCATTCATAAAGAATTACTTACTTACATATATCATTGTGCATCACTGAAATATTAATTAATTGTATTTTATTTTTGATTTTGAATTTAGAGTTTAAACACCGGATTAAAAAAAACGCTGTAGTAAGTCTTAAATTCGTTGTTTTTAAATTTGTTGTTTAATAATGCATCGTTCAGTTCTAAAATAATTGTTTTTGTATAAAAATCTGACTCTGACTAGAGTACTGTAACCGCAATATTGGGATATAAAATGTTGGCAATCTGTCAAGTAACTGTAATTAGCGTTGAATGATAGAATATAGGAACAAACAACAAAGAAACACCGACTTTATCAATAAATAGTGAATCAGGAGTGGAATATTTAAGAGAAATAAAAACAAATAAAATTCTTTCTCTATACATGCTATACGTATATAAATTTAATTAAGGTATTCTGTTCAATCCTAATGTTAATTATACAAACATTGTAATAACACAATAATACACGATAAATACAATGTTCTTAACTCAAACATTATTAAAGAATATTACGAGCAAATCTTCGACAGGGAATCGAACCTGGAACCTCGAAGTGGTGTTCTACTTATTATGTCACATAGGCTTTATAATCATTAATTATAACTAATAATGCGAAATACTACACAAAATTTATTGCATTTATAACAGAAAGAAAATATATAAATATATACCCAATAAATACTTATTTTCAGCAATAAAGGAGACATTGTTAAATGCTAGCTAGATACATAACATCAGAAAACAATTTACGATCATTTCATGAATAAAAATACCACATTCCAATACAATGAACAATTTACAAAAACGAACTCGATATAACTATATGGTGTAGTGGAGAGGTCTCGGGTTTGTTTCTCTCTTCTCGAGTTTAGGGTCAGGAGTCAGGGCATTGTACCTATATGTATTTATTTGTTTATTTTTTATAAATATAAACATTAAAGTAGTGAAATCCGAAGTTATCGTTGATATTTTCAATAAAATTGTTAATCGTATTATTATTATTATTTTCAGTGGTTGCAAAGCGGTGGGTGGTCAGAGACGCGCAATGATGGAGAAGAAATGCGTCGTTCTCGCGGCAAACGCATCACGCAACGACGAGGAGCCATAAAGCATCACAAGTATGTACAAAATATGTTTTATAATATGATTAGGGTCTATTATAAGCTATTATCATAAACACGTTTTTTTATATCTTAAATATTTTGAATTAACTAACTATTTTAGAAAAGCACATAAGTCATCTACTACGTCCTTGTAACGATTACAGAGTCGCATAACACTTTAATTTCAAAAGGTGTTGAAGCATCGTAGACATGAGTTTATTTTTAATCTATAACACGCGGGGCGAGTTTCCTCACACTCCTCTGAAAGAAAACATACTTTTGCAGTTTTATTATTGTGATTGGATTTATTCAATACATTAGACACTTAATCGCGTCAGATTTGATGACAAATACCTAAACCTAGAACATGTCACATGCGGTAAAATGCATATTCAATACAAAAGGTGTTATCAGTCTATCCTTAATAAAGTCACGAATAATGTATAAATCGTATTTATTTTTGATTATTATTAATTCGATGTTGTGAAGCCAAAAGTCAAAACACTCAAATTAGTTATTATATATCAATTTTTTATTGAGATTTGATTCGATCTATATTTTTATATGCAATAAATATAAAATCTGTTCTCAAATAAAACATAAAGCGTGTTTACGACTAACTACGAGCTCGTCCAATTTACGTTTTATAAAATTGCTATTTGAGAGAGTGCGATCTCTATTCGCACAATCTCGTTTGTGGCAATTTAATGCGCAAAGTTGTATTTTTATTTCCTTTAAATGTAGAGCATTGTGATATATATGAAATAGATATTGTGCTGATGACGAATTTAGACACGCTATTTTCTCGGAACTGTAAAATAATAATAATGCCCTAGTATTTGTTCAGTAATACGAAATAAAATAAATTCTATAAAAACACAAATTCCTCTTACCGTTCATTGAATAGAAGAATTATTACATTAACTTTTATTTTAACGAAAACTAAAACAAAATGTATTGGAAGTTAATAAAATAGAGAATATATCGATTGTTTGTTTACATTCGCTGCCTTGCGAAATTACAACGCCACGCATGCCACTCACGCGCAGAAATCAATTTGCATTTTGTAAC
This sequence comes from Tineola bisselliella, assembly GCA_028551675.1. Lineage (NCBI taxonomy): Eukaryota > Metazoa > Arthropoda > Insecta > Lepidoptera > Tineidae > Tineola > Tineola bisselliella. Next base: position 73,632 of record JAPWLS010000864.1, read on the forward strand.
ATCTATTTCTGGATAGCTATCTACTATAGAATTGTTTCATGGAAGCAAAAGAGCACGATCAATGGAAAATAATGTATCTGCATAATATTGTTTTACATTAAATAGAAATATTTTATACGGCTTAGTATCGCATTTGTTTTATTTATTTTAATCCGATGTTTACTGGAGGCATTGTGGTTGCGACGATATAGTGAGAAAACACAGAATTAAATAATCTAAATAAATGCAATAGTACCTAAGCCACTAAAAATATTATTAATATCATGATAACTTTTAAAATATATTATTAAACTTTATACAATTATATTGATGTAATTCGTACAATTACAGAATCCACGAAGTGAACGGACATCGATTCGTTGCAAGATTCTTTCGGCAGCCGATCTTCTGCGCATTCTGCAAGGAGTTCTTATGGGGTTTCGGCAAACAGGGCTACAGATGCGTGGTGTGCCAAACTGCAGTACACAAAAGATGTCACTCGAAACTACTGGGAAAATGCACAGGATCATCTGCACATTCAGATGCTACTATGGTATATCTACTTTTTACCTTATAAACTTAAAATAAGCTCCGCAAATGAATCGTGTCTTTTTCCTGTTAAACATGGTAACATCTGAAAGAGATTTAAATTAACTGCCGTTTTTTTGTGATACGACTTGCTTGCGACTTTAGCTGAATCGGTTTTAAAGTGGAATCGCCATGTGACCAAATCTCTCAAAATCCACGGCAGATACCAATACCCTTTGTTAAAAATGTATATACTTTCGTTACTTAGTTTCTATTCATCCATTCTGAATCATAATATCATTTCAATAACAAGTGTAAAGAAACCAGGTATTGTAAGGCATTATAATAAATACTACTTTTCAGTACTTGCGGGAGAGATTCAAAGTGGACGTGCCTCATCGCTTCCGTCCTCATACATTCATGTCACCCACCTTCTGCGACCATTGTGGAGCATTACTTTATGGGTTTTTCAAGCAAGGACTCAAATGTGAAGGTATTTAGTAAAATTTCGTAATATGGAGTGACTAGCCCAGTTTACTTTTCCTTATTATTTTGTTTGCTTGCATAGAATTTGCTGATTTTTTGCCAATAGATTTGAAATTTGCATGTATTTTTTTGACATTAAACACAATGTTTTTCACACATTAACGAGAAGGATAAACTGATCATTTTGAGCTTCATAATTCCATGATATTAACGTACTATGTAGATATCTAAGCGCTTTTGGGTGTAACGATCAAAGGCTCCCCGTTATCTAGATATGCAGATGAAACAAATTGTTATAAAATATAAGTACTTTTATTATGTTTATTTTATCTGAAAATTCTAAAATGCCACATCAGCCAGCTTACACCTCAATGCAAAGTTATTACTATAATGCTGACTGTGCTGATAAATACTAATTATGTGCTCAGTTTAATAAAGTAGACTATCACTTTATCTGCGACGTATGCAAATATGCGTAAAAATAACGTAAACTGCTTTATTAGTTGAAGTTTACAAATGCATTGTTTCAAGCTTATGATTATCAGAGCTATTAAAAACGTTTCATATTAACTTGCATATTAATAACAATACATAAACAATGTAATGAAAACAGCAGCAACATGATACCTCCAACGTAAAAATTTTCACTAAGAAAAGTCGTCCAATACCAAGAATGGTACACGAGACTCGTTATACAAATTGAAATTGAAATCCCAAGTATAAACCACCAGACGGTAAGAGACTGCAAATATGAACAACTGATTCCTATGAAGCTAAAAAAAAATATGAAAAGGTTAATTTTATTAACGAACAAAACATTATGCCTTCAAAACATCTGATGAAGATTTAGAACTAACGTTCGATCGCTACTTGATACAAGAAAATTAGTAAAGAATGAATTTATTTGTTCCTAATAAAAATTTAGTAAAACAAAAAAAAATCAACAAAAGTCGCTCTCTAATTATTGATTAATTATAAAGAAAGTACCTACAATTTATTACATATCGCCGATAATAATAATTGATGTAGGTACTTTTAAATTCATTCATTATCTAATAGATTTAAGTTTATGCGCTGTTCCATTTTTTATATTTTCGTATATAAATTCTATTTATAGTATTTGTTTTATTTATTCTGTTTATATATTTGTTTTCTGTTTTCTTTTAAATATTTATTTAGAATTTGTTCTGTTTAATTTTTAAAATGTATTGTATGATATTTACAATTCTTAATCAACCTGATATTTTTTCGTGTTGACCGATATTATTAGAATACCAAATGAACAAGATTTGGGATAGTACTTAGGATACTAGTCTAGTTTACTCCTAATGAACAAATTCTAATTATAGCGTTACTACGAACGCTACGAAGCCCGAGCTACGATGAAAACATAAGCTTCTATTTCCATTATTTTTGACATTACTAATTACTATTATTTATTGTAATTATTAAATTTAATGAGGCTATCTAAAGTAAACTATATGAATACATACATATTAATATATTAAACGAATTAACTAAAATGTACCTATTTACCGGTGATTGCGTAATGTGTTATAATATAATAACTATCTTAGAAGTATTATATAGAAGTATAATATTTCTTTCATTTCCCTTTCCAAATTGTTTAATAATGTGATATAAACATTTAATTAGCAAGTAATGAAAAACTATTTTTTATTACAACGCAGAGATGTGTTGTATTTATAAACGGCATAATAAAGCCGCTGTCTTTATCTGCCCACATCAAAGTCACAAATCTATTATTATACATATATCATTAATCAATCACCTGCAAGTTTGCATTGGGCGGGCGGCGGGTGGGGCGCAGGATCGTCGCACCTGCCGCGTCTCTCGCGTGTTTCCCGGCCGCAGTCTACGCCGTGCGTCGACATCGACTCGTTCGCCGCGCGCTATCCCGAGATAACGCGTAGGCGCAATGCCTCTATTTTCCGATTACTCGTACTATAGTGGATCTCCGTCGTATAGTAGTTCTAGTTCGCCTTATAGCAGTTATACAAGCTCATCAGTGCCTCTCGGATCATCGTACAGTGCATCGTATCTCGGTAGCGGCAGTACTTATAGCAATCACTCATCATTAGGTGGCTATACTCGCACTCCATTCGTACCGAGATGGGTACCTCCTTCAGGAAGAACGTATTCACCTATGTTGACTACGATCTCGGAAAGAACAGGCGTATCGAGTCCGCATAGAATTACTAGTCCAAGAAGAACAGTGTTAAGTAAACCGTATATTTCATCTGGATACACACCACGTCCTATTAATATTAACACGGCAGATATTGATGTTTCTCGTGATAAATACAAAACCAAAATTAGAACTAGTGCTCCTGTTGTTCTACCCCAACATGAGTCAAAATTCAGTTCTGATAATCCTTTTATGCCACGTGTCGATGGCAAACCAGAGACCGGTATAGATTCATCTCCAGGACATCAGCGGAGTACTATAAAACGCGGTCGTACCGTGGTCAGGTTTCATACAATTAAAAGAAGGGAGAGAGATTCACCTCGCAAACCTCAAAATGATAACTCTACGGAGCCCGATTCTGCAGATCCTAGTCTTGTTTTGGATTCTGAAGAAACAGGAATCGGCTGGAGAGACAGACTTTCAGAAGACTTACAATATAAAGAAAAAAGAGAGAAAAAGACATTAGGTGAAAAATTAGTTGAAAAATTTATAGTAAAAAATAAAGACGATGAAGAGTCTATAACTCCAAACAGAGTTAGTAATGTCACTTCGAATGTGGATAATATATCAAGTGAAGTTATTCTTGATCCCAAAATTGCTTCAGTTGCACCGAGCCGATCTCCAGACAGGCGTTGCTCGATGGAAATGTTGGCAGAACAAGCTAATGTTTTAGACTCATTAATTCGCAATGAAAATTTGAGTACAGCCACATTGGATTTAAGTAAAGTTGGAAATGCTGAGAGTAAGTCAAGTTCCCTTAATCAAATAGGTCCAATAAAGAGACGAAAAACTGACAATAATTTACAAACAACGAAATCTGACCACTCCCTTCACGATCGTGTAAAATCTTTAAGCGATAACAAAGACAGTAGAAATTTTAATAAAAGAAGAAGCTTAAAAAAATCCGCTTCAGGTGGGAGCATTTGTCGCTTGGACTCTATAACAGAGTTTCCGAAAGAACTTATGCCGTCTGTATTACCAGCTATTGAAGAAAATAGGTTTTCTATAAAAAAAGAAACTTGTAAACCAAAATTGAAACCGAAAATATCGTCAACAGTTGAAGTATCGGAACCAACGAATACTCTCAAACTAAGAGTTGAGAATGTTACCGTGGAGGAAAAAGTCCGAGAACCGAAAAAAGAGATAACTTTTAGCGCTGAAGTAGAAATCCCAGTAGAAATCGATAAATCAATTAACAAAACGGATAGAAAAAGCAAAAGAGAACAAATGCTGAAACCAATTATTGACCATGAAGATAGCGATGAAGACGAGAATTGCGATAATTTTTGGGATAAAATAGGTAAACGAGAAACAATTTATTTAAATAAACGTAAACAAAATATTCAAGACGAACTCATAAAAAGTAGACGCGCAATGTTTTGGTATCCCGAGGAAGAGGAGTCTGGAGTTAATGATGAAATAGAACAAACTAGAGATATATCGTTAAGTAATCCAGGAGAGGTTGTTACACCTAGTGAATACAACATTTCTTTGCCAATTACAGAAGACATTGTAAATTATGTAGAAGAAACCGATCAATGTTTGCATGAGCCTGAAAAAATGTTGCAAATTTCAATTGATAATGAACACAATGAAACTGTCATAGCGACTGTAGTAAATGAAAAGGACTTAACTACCAAAACACTCGAAGTAAAAAGTACTACAGATAATCTCGACACAAATAAAAATGCAAAACTCGAAATTCCATCGAACCCACCAAAAGTTTTAGGTGAATATACAGAAAAAAGTTGTGAAAAAAATATTTCAGACTCAAAGGGCAAAGCACATGATATTCTAGAATTAGACATTAATAGTAATAAGATAGCTGTTACACCGGCTATTGATGTTAAAAGCAAAAAGAGTAATTCTAAGGAAAATAGCCCCAAAAAAGATAACAGTAATAAATTTAAACCCAAAGAAGTTGAAAGTAATAAATCAAGAAATATAAGGACGGTAGTCAAAGAAAATAAATCAAAGAAAGAAGAAGAACTCTCTGATAGTACATCAAAACCATGTAACTGTGTTTGTGAATGTTCGAAAAATATACCAGAAGACGAACGAGAACAAACAAAAGAATCATTATCAGAAGACAACTCAACGCCTATTAATACAATGGTTGAGAAAGCACCAGAAATACGTGAAGAATTAGTTAACAATGAAACTACAATATCGAGTAATAAAGCCAAAAATGTAGAAATTGAAATTTTAGAAGAAAACGCAGACATTCCACATGTACCGATTGAACCACAAAAACCTGAACCTACACCGAGTAGCACAGAAGAGGAAAATAAGACCGAGATCGCAACAACTACACCTGAACAATCTAGACAAAATTCAAACGAAAATGGAAAAGATGATTCTCAGAAGATTCCTGCGTCATCAAAGAAGAGAATAGTTAAAGATGAACCGGCACTAAGACCTTTGATAGCTACACCACGACCTTTGCAAAAGAAAAATCCTCAAGTAATACATACATCTAGCTCTTCGGAGAGTTCATCTGAAGAAGATACATCAGATGATGATGATGCAGATGAATCTGATACTAGTGAAGAATCTGCAGAGTTTTATGAGTGTGAGACTAATCCTGACGGCAGGACATCGACAGGATCGAATGATTCAGGTTTTGATTCATCAGCGCCTACTTCGCCCGCTGGAATTGTGTTTGTTAAAAAAGGTAATACATACATGAACTTCGTAAATATTATATTAACACACACAACGATACACGATAATCATTTTCACCTCGCTTGACCGCCTGAGCATGGCCACATTGTGCAACTAATATGCTTTCTAGAAGTCCTGCCCTTAGACAAATAATTAATCTCCTTTCCAAAGCCGCAAAATTTAACATTTTTGTTTTAGATTGTGATGTTAACTGCCATAGAAAATGTGAAAAATTAACGGCAAACTTGTGTGGCGTGAACCAGCGACTGTTAGTGGAAGCATTAGCTTTAAAGACTTCTTCGAAGAGAGGTAAAATGAATCATTTCTAAACTCAAGAGCGGTATTGGCCTAAATGTATGGGTACTCACTTAAAAGCGAATTCTTTATTCTGGTATTTTATGCGGTATCACGCGGCCGCAATAACAGAATCGCGAGCGTCACAACTACGTCAGGCGTAGCTTTAAATAAAATAATATTTTACTTGTCTGAATATTATTACATAATTCAAATGTAACACCTATTTTAACTGCTATAGGTTTCTCGTAGTTAGTTTGTGTTTTGTATAAAACTGATTAAATATCTTTAAGAACATGAAGTCAAATAAAAAAATAACAAAGAGAAACTATTTGTAACTTATTGGATCTAAGCCAATACTTTGTTATTGCAGTTTTACCTGTTTAATTTTTTTGTTCTCATTATTCAAACATTGCAGGTAAAATGTGAAATTATTTTTCTTCCAATAAAATGTTGTAAAAAACATATTTCCTTATTTTCATAGCTCCTTTCCAATAATCATCACCTTTCAGGAATATTATGTGTTCTTTAAAAACAGAAGCAAAGTCAATATTTAAAGTCTATGTTTCTTATAAATTTACTACTTACTGGTGACTAAATTGTACACGAAGCTACTAATCAAACGTCATGTCTTTATTTTTATTTCCCACCGTCTTCAATACGATAATTTTTGGCATAGCTTCATGTTCATAAGATATTATAATTTCGTTTTATGGATGAGTTCTGGTTTTGTTTATTGTTATTTGGTAAATTACAGCAGAACAATACTCATAAAACGACTCATTACGGCAGGTAATACTTAGGCAAACGACGCGCAAAAGTGATACCAAAAATAAATAAGATATAAGTTATTTCCTTATGTCCATTTTAGTTAATATCCTGTATTTTATAACTTTTAGTATTGTTATCAGTATTTAAGTTAGGTGTGTGTAGGTGGTGAGACGGCCGGAGCCGTCGCCAGTGGTTCCAATACTTCCACAGCACAATCTACAACTCCTAGCGACATCCTCGAGCAAGAACTCGGTAAGATAGGATATGATTTAGTCAGTGCATCGTGTTCTACTCTTCTTCTCTTCGCTGTCACATACATAAGTTACTCTATTAGTTAATTGTCTGATGATAAACGGCCAAATTGAACATTTCAAACTATAGCTTTTGCATTACTAATATTGTACTTGCACTCCCAATGGATGCATTCCATACTTTTTGTTGTCATTTTGTGCTTTTAATTGTTTTTATTGCATAACCATTGACCTTTGTGTAGTTCAATTAATTATTTTGTTTCCACAAACACGAGCATACCTACTTACAAAAGGGCATCTAATTAATTTTTGAAATTCGTAGCTAATGATGCACCTAAATAAATGAAAGACGTTTTAATGTTTATCTCCTGACACAATTGGCAAAAAGCAAAATGGTATTTCAAAATATTCTATAAATATAGATGCTGAAAACGGAGTAAGAGGCACGAGAACACTTTCGTTGGAAGCGCAAGGGGGCTATCTCATGAAATGAATACGAATACAGTTCCGCGTTCCTCCGCGACGGTTATAAACTCCTCCGTCAAAAACAACATATTTATCACATAACTACTATATATGAATTGTGTACTGCTTCTAGTTCAATAATCTGAGTACAATAACCTCATAACATTGGTATATTTTGACCAAGTAGTAATCCTAAATAGAATCTGAACGTAGATCAGTTGGATGGGAATTTGATTGTTTTGCTGGCACGCTCCACTAGGGTGGGTATTAGTTGATTGGTCAAGCAATGCGTTCGATTGTGACATAATTGATACTCATCATTTGTTCAATATGCATTGTAAGTAGCAGCGAACGCTTTATTATGTAACTGTATACACAATAATTCTTCATTTTTATACATTATTTCCCAAAAGAGTATGAATGTCACTTTCTAAGAAATCGCTCATACCTACTACGCCTAATTAGTTCCAATTATTTTTGCGGTTTGAAACGTAAACAAAATTTCTATCAACACATTGTAACGGTTTGTTTTTCTCTTTTATAGCCTCAAAGTAGAAGTTCAAAGCTAAGCGGTCGATGATTTAGTAACTTTGTAAAAAGGAGATCAAACAGGCAACTAATAAAAATACAAATAGTCAACTTGGACGAATTATTTCATGACGTCATCATGTGATTTAATAAAACTCCAAAATTAAACAGTCTGACCTTGATATTGCTTCTGTCTCAAGTACAATATTTTTAGAAAAGCGATAGTGGTGAGGTGAAAGAAAATTTATCCGTAACACATGTTTGAGTATAATACGTAATAAATTTCACGTAAACTACATATTTACTATTATTATTGATGAAATCAACACACCGAAGAATTTCGAGTTTCTGTAATCTATTTTTTAAAGCTATTTTTGTTCCGCAACTGAACTGTATTGAAACTTAAACATACACTTCAGGTTTAAAAAGGCGTGCGTCATTGTTAACCTCAATTATGAACTCGGAAGCAGAAGTTAGAAGATTGGTAAAACAATTTGTCATATTCTCCCCATTTCTTTCATTTTAATTAAATAGAAAAGGAATTGTCTTTCTAACTTCTCTTTGTGAAAACAATTTAGCTGTCTCTTGCATTTAACATTCACTGCGGCATCAATTTTTCATTAACTTCACAGTAACATCTACAATTGAAATATAATATATGATTCAACCATTGGACATTTTATTTCCTAATCAACAAATGTAGGTACCTATACAAATAATAAATGTGTTAAAGTATTTTTTTATAACTAATACAGAAGCATCAACTGCATACGGGCTATTCAGAAAGACCGGACGTTTCACACCACCAGCTCGCTCCATACCGCGATTCCGAAAGTATACCATAGAAGATTTTCATTTCATAAAAGTGTTGGGCAAGGGCAGCTTTGGCAAGGTAAGAGAAACTAAATATTTTGTTGAAGATTGTTTTATATAATATAATTTGTCTCGTCCAATGTTTTACAAAATACATGATAAATATAAATTATTCACACTTTCATAATTCGTACTCCCTGCACATAATCAATGTTGCCTAATTCCCTAACAGACAATTAAGCGACAAAATGTAAGCGAACTCGTCGTACCAAAATAACATAAAGAGAAAATAAAACAGGAGATTCTGCCAAGAAAAATTGGTTTCGCGCATATCTGAACTGAATACAGAAATCTTATATCGGCAAGAGATGAGCTGTCTTTCTGCGACGAGAGATGCGTCTGCGAACTCATTTCAAAATTACTTTATGTAGGTTTTTGTTTGTATTTTCTTTAAATACAGTACAATGATTAAGCTGTTTGGTATTCACTCAAATGGAAAAGATAGGTGAAAATGAAACATAAAAAATATGATGAATTTCAGAATATCCCACCTCTATTTCTAGTTGTGTCTAACTGTGTCAATGAGGTGAGTTGCGAAATAAGAAAATAGATATAAGTGCCTGACGACACAATTAGTAGGACGCCGATGTTAAAATTGTAACAACTCAAACCTTCATTCGTCATTTGTGTGTTCTAATTAGCTACAACAAAAGATTTTATATATTGTTTATTGGATTTTAAGTAAATTTGCTTGAATTTCCTCAAAACTCAATAAAGGTATTTGTAATTTATGAATTTGACCCTAACCTCGAGTGCAGCATGGCAGGGTGCCACCTGCATCGCGTTGCCGCGCAATTTGCCGCGGTTCACCTGGCACTCGCTTGCTGCTCGATCGTTCGTTCCGATAGTCACAAGCACCGAATCTAAATACTCATGTTTATTCTGGGATTTGACATCACGATGTCACTTCTGTCGGCGAGCCCAGCGTCAGAGGACACGTGTCATCGCCCCCCTCCGATGTTCTACGTTTTAACAACTTAACGTATTATTGCGGTTTATTTATTTAAATTAGCAATTGTAGATTTTGTTAAAATGTATTTTAAATGTTATTTCAAGGAAAATCCATTACACTCCATTACGTTTTAGAGTAGATAATGTTTCAGCTGAATATTCCCACAACGAATATAAAATTTCACAAATAAAAATATTTGCAAAAACTATATTACTAATTAAATTGTTGCTACTATAAATGCTTGGTTGGCTAAATACAAACGGTTATGCTAATCCAGTGGCGCACGAGCCAGATAGTCTGCGTCTTCCTGGTTGGAGTGCTTGGTGCCGGCACTCTGTCCTACTTGCCTTTGACTCCGGGCCAAGAATACAGTGAAAGCAATGATAAATTATAGCTATTAAACGAAAGCAACGTGTCGCTGTTTTTCCGGAATAATTTATATTATATTAAATAACAAATTTGAACTTATAAAACATATTTTTTATCCATAATATTACATAAAATAGAAGTAATATTTTTGATTATAAAAAACTGTAACAGCTATTAGAACCGTAGTGTAAATTAGCAATAATTATTATTTCGTTCAGGTGGTCCTTTTTTATTCTTTTTAAGCAATGATATTAAAGTTATTTTTAATTTCACAATTTTCAGGTGTTGTTAGCAGAACTGCGTGAAACGGAATATTATTACGCCGTAAAATGTCTGAAAAAGGATGTTGTTCTGGAGGATGACGATGTAGAGTGCACCCTGATCGAGAGAAAAGTTCTGGCGTTGGGTACTAATCATCCGTACCTATGCCATTTATTCGCCACCTTTCAGACTGATGTGAGTGTTTATATTTCCGAGGTTTATTCTTCTATTCAGTCTATTCTATTCTATTCAGTCCTCCGCAGTCAAAATTATATAATAATAATAATAATAAAAATGGCAAAAATACAATTACGATATATAATATTATTTAAACTATTTCAGTCTCACTTGTTCTTCGTGATGGAATATTTGAATGGTGGCGACCTGATGTTCCATATACAACAAAGTGGTCGTTTCCCAGAAGCAAGGGCTCGGTTTTACGCCGCTGAAATTGTGTCTGGACTTAAATTTTTACATAAACGTGGAATTGTGTACAGGTAGGTAACATATTAATCTTCCGCTTACGGACAAAACGTAATTTGTAACATAGTTAACATTTGAGCGTTAGTAGTTGACTTTTAAAAATAATTGTAGCGCATTTTAGGTTATTCGCGCACTTTGTAATTCTCTTTGTACATGGTTATCTGCTGGCAATAGTTTTTAATTAGCAACGTACAAATTATTGAATAAGTTGAAATGATTGTTTCAGAGATCTAAAATTAGATAACATACTACTGGATTTTGACGGGCACGTAAGGATAGCCGACTTCGGCATGTGCAAATTACAAATTTATTTGGACAAAACAGCAGACACTTTCTGCGGAACTCCAGATTACATGGCTCCAGAGGTTTGTATGCCATGTTCAAGTAGTAATTAGGTCGAAACGTATTATTACTGATTTCTTAGGAAAAGCATTTGATAACAAACCTTTAATAATGAAAATGGAGGTTTTAAGCCCAACAAAGCATGTAAAATGTGTAAAATCTTCACACGTATAACAGGATATTTAGTTTTGCTTCAACTTTATTTCATTTTATTTAATTAATGATAAGTAAAACTATTTAAATAAATTTGTGTTTTTTTTTTTATAATTTTCAGATAATAAAGGGTTTAAAGTACAATCAAACTGTTGATTGGTGGTCGTTCGGTGTTCTCTTATACGAAATGTTAATAGGACAAAGCCCATTCAGTGGATGTGATGAGGACGAGCTATTCTGGTCAATCTGCAATGAAATGCCTTCATATCCGCGGTTCCTTTCCACTGAGGCACTCACTGTACTCACTAGGGTAAGTGGTTATTTATTTCAATTCAAATAAATGCCTTTGGAAATATATAGCTTTATTATATTTATATCTAATATAAATTTTGTCTAAGAAATAATTAATTGTGATGTCTAAGGTAGTTCACGAACATGATTTAACTAATTTGAAAGACCAGGCGGCTTACATTCAATTTACAAAGTTTCTGTAATGTTAGATTAAAGCTATCATATAGGTATATAACTATAGTCAACCGAAGTTTTTTAAATTACAAATGGCATACTCCGAAGAAAAGATACAATTGCTATGTGTGATATTTTTCTCTTACTAACCAATTCACCTTTTCAGCTGTTAGACAAAGACGCACGTACTCGCCTCGGTGGTACCGAATGTATGCATGGGGATGTTCGCGAACAAGACTTCTTCCATGCAATACATTGGGATAAACTGGAGAGACGAGAACTTGATGCTCCATTCAAACCACGCGTTGTAAGTTGAAAATTATCAGTAATAAATTCAAATAGCGCGATGTTGGAGATCTCCATAAATTACTAGTAGTACTTACAACATACATATAGTAATTAAATTCAAAATAGAACATTCGTATCGAAGCGCACTCTGTGATATAATTTTGCTAAAAGTAAAGGTAGAGGGCGTTGCAAAGTACTATGAACTGAAATAGTTTTTATAAAAATGTTACAATTACAGAGGCATCCAATGGACACGCAATACTTCGACCGGGCTTTCACTGGAGAAAGACCTCGTCTCACAGCCGTCGAGCCCCAAGTGTTGCGATCAATGGACCAAGAACCCTTCCGAGGTTTCTCATACACCAATCCGAACGCAACAGACCGCTAAATTGAAGCTCATTTGTAATGGAGTAGATTTTAAATCTGTATGGCTTCAGAAACCCACGTCTGACTTTATTGAATTAAGGTTAGGCCAAGCCAAAATAAATTAGTCAAGATAAAATCTTGATATTTGGCTAGAGGTTGGAGACGATAGAATTTATTTTATGTTTAGTTTTATATATTTGACTTAGAAAAATTATATCAACTTTTATTTTAGTTTATATAATTATTTATTGGAGAACAATACAATTGTTTAATGTTATTTTGTTGGAAAGAAACTCCTAGTTATCATTTTATATTAAGTAAATTAAGTAGACGAAATTTGTTTGTTTAAATAAAACATTATTTATAGTAGACACAAAGTATTTTTATTTTTATTCAGGTACTAGAGGTAACAATAACATCTAGATAAAAATTTAAAACATGTTGTTTTGTATTCTAAACATCCATTTACAATATTGCACTCTGTCTGGGCGGAAACTCGTCTCCTTAAGCAAGTGTTGCACGCAGGCATCCATCTGGAGTAGGTAATAGTTGCCTCCGCTCAAGCCTAACATCAGATGAAGTCATATACCAGTCTACTAAGAAAAAAACTGCACTGCATTCATATGCATACTCACTTTTAACATTTATTAATAACTACATAGACTAGAACTCTTCATAATTACAAACAACCGTTAATACAATAGAAATAACATTTAGAAACACAATTTCAATAATTACTTTAAAGGCGCGTTTACTTTAGTCAATAGTTCAAAACGCAAGAGATTTCCAGCCCATATATATATGACGAACTATTAAGATTGGTTGTTATATTTGATAATAATAAATAGAAACATACGTATACAATAATGTGACCTCAATTTAGAAAATCTTGCGTTATGAAGACAAGAACAACATATAAAACAAAGTTACCTAGTCATATCGTAATACCCAAATCGTCGGCCAATGACATTAATAGCTATGGTCCTTCGAGCCGGATAAAAACTAAATATAATATACATATACGTAATTATTAAATGGCAGTACCAATATAAATGGGCACATCGCATATAAAGCAAATATAAATTAAAAGACAAGCCATTACTTACATATTAGTCAAACAAACTTTTGGCACAACATATACACATGTAAAAAAACATACAAATATAATAAAAACTGTTGCAAATTGAAAATATGTAAGTATATATATTATAATATAGCAGAAATAGCTAAATATAATATCAGAGTCGAGGTAAATTCCTACATAGAATATATTTTGATGATCTATGGACATTCATTTTTATTTCTTTATAAGTATTTTAAATGCCCGGGACATTATCACGAGGCGTCACGGTTCCATATAAAGAGTTATTACAAACAGCTCAAATTATAAGTCATTTTTAATTTTAAACTATAATGCTATATAAATAGAAACTATAAACAATTAAGAGATTTCATAATTAAAACAGAGATCACAAGGAACCTCCCCAACAATTGGGTCAAGAAAGCTATCAAACGGAATTTATTAAATTGAATTAAATCAACAATTGAAGACGAAATGGAAAATAATAGATATTCTATTTCAATAAAATTTTATAAATTTTTAATATTCATCATCCAAAGTCTTCCAAATAATGGGCAAAATAAACCCAGTTAATAGAGTTTATAGAAGATTTTTTTAAATAATCTAATCATTTGACATTAAAATTCCTACAGTGAAGTACATACTAATTTGTTCAACCCTGCTACAACCGAATTAAAATTTATGAAAATTATGTGATGTCAATTAAACTTTTACCACTAAAAGGTTTCTTTATTGAGATTCCCGTAATAGCAAAAATTAATGTTTTCATTTATAGAGATGAGCGCCACGGCTTACTTTTGGTGGTGGAATTCCATCATGCGGTGACCTAAAAACAAAACAAACACAATTGAATTAAAAATAAAAAAATATTACTTTTAAACAATATAAAATTGCTTTAAGTTACTCGAAAACATGATTTAACTAATTTAAAAGGCTCATCGGCACAATATAATATTTCAGGAAGGAATTAAAGTAAAACTAGAGGGGAGAGATAGACAGAGAAAAGAGAGTATTAAAATTACACGTTGCACTTACAATAAGAATATTTTATAGACAATAATATTTGAGCTGGCAATCAAAAACAAGTAATGTCCATCTTCACCCTCATAAACATCCAAGGCTTTGATATCATTCAAGAACGGTCTCGCAGACAACTGTCTCTCTTCATGTCTCTGCAATGTCCTTAAACTTTTCTTTGAAAATATATCGAGCTGAAATTATAACAAAAATTAATTAATCATATTAAAAATATTTCGTTTATTTTTATTAAATTAGAGTAGTGCAGAGTTTGGAGTTCTGAGTTTTAACTTATCTTAAAATAATGGTTTGTATTTTTAATACAATAATATCCAACTTACTAATCCACATGAGTGTGCCGTGATGATAGTGTCACCGTGTTCGAGCACAGCTGAAAGTCGTAGCTGATTAATTGTGACATAGCCATCGTCAGTAATGTTCACAGAATTTCCTATATTGCCTGTTGAAAGTAATTTTAATTCATTGATATAATTGTTCAATGTAATATAGGTATATTACAGGGCCCTAACATAGGTATTATCTACAAAGTCGCAATTTTACAGGAGTGCCATTTAAAGTTCTGCATAGTTTGTTTGTGTAGATTCTTCGTTGTATTCAGCATAGAAACCACTGAAGACATTTTTTAAAATTTCACGAGATGGAGAATTATATATTTAAAGCTATTTTAGTTTTAAAAAGTGTTGGCTCCCACTATGTTAATAGGACCTGGCGATATATACATTCATTTTGTCTTCGATCACTTCTAGGAGAAATAACTAATTTCCACATAAACTAGATAAGACACAATAATACGTAATAGATAATTTAAATAAAGTAAATTTTGTACTTATGATTTTTCTAACACATTTAACTCTATGGTAAATGAAGAAGGATATGAGTACTTACGTAGACCATAGCCAACTGTGTACCTATCGAACATGTAAGGCCCCTCAGCCATATAGGACAAATCAGTGTTATATTCATATTGAACCTTCTTCTCTTCTGGTATAACTCTATACACTTTAAAATATGATGAAATAATATACATTTCATTGTTATCAATACAGATGTCATTGATGGAGCAGCTCGTTTGATGTTTGGCTAGGAATGTGTGGGTCCAATTCACACGATTCCATTTAGCCACCCATATGCACGATTCTTTTATAACATAATACAGTTTATTGCCTATCATCCTGAAAATAATAATTACATACATGCATATACACTGGTCCTCGCCTAAACTTGGATAACCCATGCTTTAGAGTTGTTTTAGGTTATTCTTGAACATGATATTACTAATTTGATGGCTCACTATTGCGTTATTTTTATTATTTTAATCTAAAGTTTCAGAAGCTTTGCATCCATCTTGGCTTCGCAGCAACCACCATATCACACTCAAAATATATCAAACATACCAACAAACCGAATCAAGTCATGGTATATCAACAACAGTAAAATTAAGAAAGCTACCTACTTAACAATATTGACTTCTGGTATCACTGACTTAAGATGTGGAGTGTTCATTAAACGACTCTCAACCTTTGGCTTTCCATACAACATTAATGTGCCATCATCAGTTAATGCCATGTACATGTAATCATTTTCATTGAAATCCTGAACTGAAATAGACCTATGATATTAGAAACCTAAGCCTAAAAGATATGTGACTTTTATATATATGTAATTTAATTTTTAGCTGTTTTAGTAATACTTACAGCTTCCCTCTATTTCCATATCAATCTCTTCAAAATTATAAACTGTATAATACTGTACATAAGATGCAAGTACAATTATTAAGTATTCTGAAACAACAACATTAATTATGGCAATTGCTTTAAGTGCATCTTCAGCAGATAAACTTGTAACTTTATTTTTATTACTTCATGTGAATTTTATAATGTAGGAGATTGATGCCCAAGCTAAGTCTTAGACCTGCATTTCAGAACAGGAATGCTCTTCAATTAAATATACAATTTAATGAAATAGAAAATAGTTCATTAGCATAGGCACTAAAGGTATAGATTTGCTCATTGTTAGACTTTACAATAGCTTTGGAAAGGCATATGTAAACATAAATCATAGCCTAATAATTAATTTATTATATATGTATTGTTCATACGTTTATTTTTGTATATTTGATACTTATTTAGTTTAAAAAAGCAACCTTTGTAAACATGAGCAGTCCGTATTCCCTCAAAATTAACACTATCAGTGTAGTTCATAATCTGCAATTCAACTGGATCGTTCCAGCAGTTAAGATTTTTAAACAACTTGTATATGGGCATCGTAGTTTTGTTCATGTAAATTTCAGCTTTGTCCGAGTAAATTTCACGAAGGAAACCCTTCCAAAGTACATCATCCTAAAACATTTTCTTTTATTAAAAAGAATCACGACAGAATACCAATTCTTATGCAGCTTTCTTAATAAAAGTTAACAATATGAAAATTTTATGAATATAATTTACTATGCTTAATATTTCTTACAATTCAGACTAAAAGCAACTTTAGACTTTAGTCCCTTAACACATAAATATTAAGTTGCTTAAGTCATGAGTCAAGAATTGCAGACAAATTATGATCAATTGAAAGTCAAGTGGAAAGCCAAAGTCAAGTGGATCTACACAACAAATACACTTAAAAACTCACCTTCAAAGAATCTATTATTTCCTTCCACTGCTTCGAAACCTGACGGCAAGTGACGAAGGCCTTTATATTTAATCTCTTAAATACAAGTGCCTTTACCTCGATTGGTAATAAATTAAATGTTAATGGAACAGACAGTGCTTTCGGACTCGGCTCACTCATTTTTCTGTGCTTAATAAATAAATCACTTGATGAAATAATAGAAATAAACGTCACTTAATAATGTCGAGCTAGACATTTGCATTAAAAATTCTAGTTAATTATACATGGGTATAATTATCGATCGGCACGACCGTGAATTTATGAACTTACGAAGACAGCACCTCTATCACGTATATCACATTATATGTTACAGATATAATAGTATTTCAGTAAACGCAACTTAAGTCCATTCATCAGAGCGTACCGTCACGAAAGCGTACAATTTAACACATCATGTCTGTGTGAACACTGTTTTCATAATGCCTAATGGTTGTAAGCCCCAAAAACAATATAACCCGCAACTACCACCAGAACTAGACACTCCTACTTCGCCACCTACTTTTGTAAACTATCGACGCCCGCGTCTTATCAATCAACTTTGAAAACATAGTCGTAGACAAGAAATAATAAGTAATACCATAGATAATACTACAATTGATAATTAATAACAAGTTCAAGACCTAGTTCAACAGACATGAGATAGTGATGCCTAAAAAGTTAACTCATGTATAAATATCTATAACTATCTTCCATTTGCACAAAATTCCTATTTAAAAAATCTGTCAGATGCATTTCGCCTTGCCTCGATGTTACTCTACTACACGCGGTCCGAAATGATTTTAAAATATTTTGACAACAGAAATAATTTGTAATCAATGGTTATGGGATAAAACGGAAATAAAACACGATATAATTTATTATATGCTGTATTAACAGTACAAAGAGTGAAACGTTATCACAATTATAAATTACTGATCCTTTAACACACTAAAGAAGTATGGAAACTAATGCAATAACGTATCTAATAATTTATGTTATAATCCAATTTGAGACGTAATGTTTCTCAATATTCATTAATATTACAATTTTCTAGCAAGTCCGACACTTGTTATATTTTATTAAAATATTTATTTGTTATTTTGTCATGGAATTGTTTTGAGTAACTCAGTCTTTAAATAAAATAGTTTGACTCCAAATAATGGTTATTTTATAAGATTATTTTTTTTGTATAACAGCAAATTGTTACATATGGAATTGTCAGTATAAGATTTTAGTCTCAAAATTATATACCTAAAACAATTTAATATTTAACAATAAAATTAATAATAATTGTACAATCAATTAAAATGTTGGAATGTACAAGTTTAAAAAACCAATTTAAACAACCTTCGTAGCTTATTTGAACTTTCTTTTTAATTTGGACGCCTTATACAAGACGCCAAACAATATTTAAGGGCAGGTAATACAATTCTTCCTTAAAAGGTGACCTTAGTCTAAAATTTTTAACTGAAAGTGTCTCTAATATGATAGTTAATGTTACTCTTTTTCTTCCCAAAGGTTCTGCTAATTTTCGCAAGCTTTGAAGCTACATAGTCGCGCCAAAGTAAGTCTTTTAAATTAGTCGACAATCTTGAGCCAGAATTAAGTTACCGAGCCAAACAAGACTTAAAATGTAAACTTTGTTTTATTGATAGCATTATAATTGTTTTTTTTTAAACAAATGAAGTGTGACAATTCGCAAACATTTAACCCTTTAATATATTCTACATATAACATTAAGTAGTAATAAAGTCTTTTAAACACACACCTATATAAGTTTCCATGCTCCAATCCTTCATAGCCCAGGCGAAAAAAAATCACAAACACGCTAAAATTTCACATCTAAAAATTCGATATAAGCACACTTTTGTGTTTTCATGTAAAAAACAATAAAAAGAAATATTAGCTATGGCTACTAATTCATATTCTAGATAAGTATGTTGAGGCCCGTATTTATACTATTGATATGCATGTTGTAGTTATAACCTCAAACCGAATAAACCACATGAATTTAAATTGCATAAGGCATTCCGAGGCCCACATTTAGAAAAGACGCCCGAGCGCAGTTTGAGCAGTGATCACCTGATTATTACTTGAATGTAGAATCCGCGTTTAAACTGAATTTTATTTCATTCTATGCATTTATAATTTAGACAGCAATCAAAATAAAATAGTAATATTTTTTTAAATAGTTAGTTTAGTTAGTTAGTTTAAATAGTAACAATTGAAATGATTTCTCATAAATGATTATAACAGAACGTAATGAGTTAAATAACAGTAAACAGTTACAATGGATTATTAGGATTGGCCAAATACCACACTATGTTACAAACGTGTGATTAATCTATTTTGTTTCGTAATGCTGAGTGACGTTTTAAGTTTGACTCTAATCAGTAAATCTTTGCTCTAGCGCCATTTCTGAATACGCGCCTAACTCAATGTATGTGAGATCAATACAAAGTTCAAGACTGACTTGATATATTAATTATTAAAAATGATATTTCGACTTTAACTCAGTAAGTAGAACTGAATGAAATAAAGTCGTTCATTTTTCATCAAATATATTTGACGTGTTTGTGGAACAAGTCAGTCTCCACCTTGATATTTAAATGTGGTATGTATGTACAGGCCCAAATGACATCTTATTTATATTTTGTGTGATGCAACAGTCATTCAATGCCATGTGCAAAAATCATCACGAGCCCAGGTTCCACAATCATATGATCCTCGACATGGGTATTGTCACATTGCAAAACAAGTACTGCCTGCTTACCAGGGACTCTCTTGCATACATACTTCTCATATTGTCTGAAAATAATATTTTTAAGTTAATAAACAAAATTCTTAGCAAGACCATACTCTCTAATGTCAAGCAGTGGCGTAGTTAGGCGTGGGAGAATAGGGTATATGAATAAAATTTTATTATGCGATAACTATATATTTTTATAAACTATATTGCATCAGAATTATGTGTACATGAATATTTTTTATTATTATTTAGTTTTTACCGGGAAAAGAAGTTGATAAAATAGCAGAATACAAAATTCCCGCATATATTTTGAAAAACGGATGTGACGTAATTGTGTTGTAGTAACTTGGACCAATAGCAGCCAAGAACAAAGAATACGTTCATTTTGATCACAAATATCAGTTTCTCGCTTTGGCACGAAACCGTTATTAACTTTTTTGTTGTTTTTTTTTGCTTTAATGACGTGATGTTTTATATTACGTTTACCATATTAATTGAAACGATTAGTGTTTATTATGTCAGATGACAGCGAAAAGCCAAAAATGATTTTTTAAATAAAATTGTTTGCGGCAGCAAAACAAATGGGAACGCACCCATACCAAGTTGGTACTTAACAACCGACGTATGCTTGTTTGAAGTTTGCCTGCGATTTGTTTATGTTTTGTGATTTTTAGAGTTTTTGTGAAGGTGCAATCCGATAATTTTCTTACGTCCTTATTTCTCGGAATAAGAAAAAAACACTTTGTCAGGTGCATTCTTTGTCGTATTATCACATTTCTGCATAAGACAATACTTATCTGCGTTGCTTCATGGTTTAATGATGGTGATACAAAATATTAATTCAGCGTCAGTACAAAACAACAAGAGAAAACTGAGATTATCCGTCCGTATTGTCAATAGAAATCGTATTATCAACTTTGACACTATGAGCACTATGACGCCACAGAGCGCGCCAAAGCGGAGTGGCGTTTAAATGCACTACAATCGTTTAATAATTTCGATCTTCATTATTTTACAAAATATACGTTTTTTCGATGCCGGGCTTTTTTATTTAGATATATAACAATAAAAGCTATCGTTTAGGATTATAAAAAAAAATCATGCATATACCCTATTGGTGGAAAGAAAAGGGGTCTTGCTGATGTGACTTCGCCCACGTCTATATAACTCCACCCTACGCTACTGATGTCAAGCTAGATAAAGTAATTACCGTCTATTATTCTGCCTTGTTTCAAGTGAGGATAAGCCCGGTGGCCATCGTCTTTCATGACAGTTCTCCATGAGATCATCAATAATATGTGTTGGACATCCAGATTCCGATAAGCTTCTTTTTACCATCATCTATAAAATTGTTTTTTTTTTTTAAATTATTAAATGAGCGGGTCAATTATAGGCTGTCTAAGTTTCTAACTTCATTCTAAGAATTTCACAAATTCAGAACAATATATTCCTACTTTATTATCTTTAGTGTAAAGTTTTAAATTATTTTTTGAAATTGTACAAAATGTTTTAAGGTTATACAGAACCTATCTTGTTCCGTCATTAGTCTATGATTCAGAAGGTCCTATAGTATAAACATTAATTTTCTTTCATCTAAGACAAATATTGTGAAAAACCTGCAAAACATCATCAGGTGTCGAGATCATGCCACCCCAACGAGTGACTCTAGCCCGTGTCAAGGAAGCAGCCCAACGTATCACATCCTCTCTCTCCATTTGTTCAGCCAATGCACGCATTGTGGGGTTCGAAACACGCATTGCACGCATAAAGTCCTATTAAATACATATACTATTATATACTGATATAAAAACAGTGCCAGCCTACCCTATATTATTAATAATAAAATACTTTATTATAAATAGCACTAATGTAATGGCCTAGATATTTTATACAGCTAGCCACAGGGAAAAGTGGTTAAAAGGCAGAAGATGCCAGTGTGAAGTGAGATACATAATTATATTGCATATAATAAAATATTCAAAAAAAATAATAAAAAAAACATATGTATATAAAAACAAAAGTTTATGTAGGAAGTATCCACATAAATGCATAATCTGGTATAGGATTATAGTTATATTACAAACAAGGGACTCCTTAAACTTATTACCCATAATACAGCCTCATACCAGTGTACTATTGGGGTTAAGCAGAGACTGTCAGAGCTTTCAAGCATCAGTATAAATCTCTTTTTTACAAGTATTAAAGTTAGTTATACCCTGAGTAGAGACAGTTCCCTCTTATGCTCATTGATGATTAATCTATGCTCTGCCAGTTCTTGCTGATATTCAGTAAGTTTATTTTGTTGAGTTGTAACTAGTGCTCGCAATTCTCTAACACAATTGTGTTGTACCAATTCATCTTTAGGGATTACGAGGCCACACCCAGACTCACATGGTGTTGGCCGTTTCGGATTAAACTCACCTGAAAAATGTTTAAATTATTTTTGTATCAAATATAATTAAAAGCATGTGTGCGTGTATAATAAATGAACTTACAGTCCGTCAAGTGTGATTGTAATGAATCCAGTTTTAATAAAGCTGGACAACCATACGGATTATTATCACAAAAAGTGCTTAATCTGAAAACAAAAGATAGATAAATTGCTCAGAGAATATAAACAACTTCATAGCAAACATTATCTAATATGTTATACATCATACCTAGATAACAAGTTTCGTAATATACGCGGTACTTGTCTTAATTGGGTTACAGTAACAGCCTGTCGATCAACCGGGCAGTTTGGCTGGCGACTAATCCACTCGGTTATACAAGCGCGACAAAATGCGTGCTCGCAAACTGGGGCCTGAACAAATGTATTATATAAATAAACGAAATTGAAATAATACATGTCAATAACCATGCAAGTAAGAATAATAAACTTATACATCTAGCTACCTGTAAAGGGTCTTCCAAAACTCCAGAGCAAATAGGGCAAATAAGTTCTTCGTCAACGTCACCTTGAAATCGTTTAATTTCAAAGCCCATTGTTAAAATAAGAAGTCATTAATAATAAACATAGGGACACAATTTTATATAATAAGTGATAATAATTACATCCAATATAAAGGAACAAGTGAAATGTTAGATTATAAACAAACTGCAGTACCAAAACGACCAAACGAAGGCGGACTGACAGATATTGAAGGGGCGAGGAGAGGGGCTCCAATTATGTTACCGTTTGCACACAAAAATATTGGTGACCTGTGAATATACAACCAACTATTTCATTTATTATTTTAATTAACGATTTTTTAGTACGAGTTGCAATAGATAACGTTCTTTAAAATAAAAATTTAATAAAGAATTCTCTCGTAATAATAAAGAATATAGAAAACTCGGATCGTATTGTAACTACAACACAGAAGTGTTGCTATAAATGAATGATTCATAAAAAAATCATTGAATATTTTGACAACACTGCATCTGTCAGTCAGCCATTGTACTTTGTAAGATGGATCCAGGAAGAGGGTGCTGAGACACGATTGTTTTATTTAATTTTAATATAATTTCTACATTATTTAATAGCCAAAATGAGCGTTTTTAAATCAGCTATGGGGTACTTTAGTTCAGGGGGTGCTAATGGTGGTAGTGATAATGATTTCGTTGGGCAATTTGTGGAAATTGGAAACATGAAATTACGAGTGAAAAAGGTGATAGCAGAAGGTTAGTGAATATTCGATATTTAATTTAACAACGTCTCTATATAGATATTATTTAATATGTACGATATGGTGGAGCCTTATTGTATACGATAGGTTTGTTTGGGTAGAGTATGACGTTGGGTTCCACGTTATAGCACGTCAAAATGGGGCGGATATGTCCCTTGAAACGAATTCAACTGCTTTCTCTGACGAAAAACCTTTTATGGCAAGTAACTGTTTTTAGTGCGACAGTTACTGCTGGTTCACTACGTAGTTCAAATTAAATTTGTATACAATATTATTACTTATGGTGAAATTATTTGATAAAAGTTTTGTAAAATATTTACTTGTTATTTCGATCGAAAATAATTTCTTAGTTACGGATTAAGTATTTAGAAAAATAATTATACTGTTTTGTTAAAACAATTTTATAGCAGATTATGTGAATTTGTTTTTGATCGTTTTTTAATTTAAACTAATATTGCAGGTGGCTTTGCATTTGTTTTTGTTGCTCAAGATGTAGCTACGGGGACAGAATATGCTCTTAAAAGGCTAATGGCTGCTGATGAGCAAGCCAATAAGAATATAATTCAAGAAATTAGCTTACTTAAAAAATTGTCTGGACATCCAAATGTTATTAAATATATTGCTGCATCATTTATTGAGAAAGCGAAGACATCTCATGGAATGGGAGAGTACCTTTTGTTGACAGATCTCTGTAGTGGTGGAAGTTTGATGGAGGCTTTACAAAACAGAGGTCAAGCATTCCCGATGCAAACTATTTTAAGAGTTTTTTATCAAACATGTAGAGCAGTACAACATGTTCATGCCCAAGTCCCTCCTATAGCACATAGAGATCTCAAATTAGAAAACTTTTTAATATCAAATGAAGGTGAGTGGTTGTTCATATTAATTATTTTGTCAAACAAACAAAAAGCAGATTGACACAAGTGCAATTATTTAAAGGAAATTTCAAAATTATTTTGCTTATAATTATACAACTGTAAACTTGACTTATTCACCATTCTTAAAATTTATGGAAGATATAAAGTTTCTACATTTGCTTAAATGTGCTGAAACATAAATTAAAAATGTATTTGTACATGCATAAATGTAAAAAAGTGACTGAGAGATTGGACAAATTCTCTAAACTATGACTCCACCGAATCCCATGTATTTTATCCTCCCACCTCTAATATAATCCATAAATTGTTATTATATCCTATTTTACACAATAATAATTTTAATAAATAATAATAATAATAAAATTAATAAATCCCTGTAATATGATTAAGTTTGTTATCAAAAATAGATAGATAATCATGGAATTGTATGAGTATTTATTTTTGCAGGTACAATAAAACTTTGTGATTTTGGTTCAGCCACAACTGAAGTGTATGCCCCTAATCCGTCTTGGAGCGCTAACCAGAGAAATATGTTGGAGGAAAACGTATGTATATTTTGCTTTACTACATAATTCATATTTATTTTTGTTTTTTAAAATTTGGTTTGTTCCTTACATTGAAGCTATTTCTATTTTATTAGGATTTAAAATACAACAAAATATTTGAAATTGTCTAAAAATAATGATCTATTTGCCGGCTGTAGCAAGTAATAGTTTTTTTTAACAAATTAAAATGTTACAGTTAGCTCAATTTACAACACCGATGTATAGAGCACCAGAAATGTTGGATACATGGGACAATCGTAAAATTGATCATTCTGTCGATATATGGGCACTCGGGTGTATATTGTATACATTGTGTTATATGCAACATCCTTTTGAAGATTCTGCTAAACTGGCTATATTGAATGGAAATTATAACCTGAATCCAAACGATCAACGCTTTAAATGTTTTCATGAAATTATTAGTAAGTATCTTTCTGTTTCTAGAGAATGGCTTTAGAATATGGCAAGCTAGTTGTGGCACAAGAAAATGGCGGTATATTTAAGTCTTAGTTGCTGACCTTAAGTACATATATTATGTAAAATTTGATACTATTATTTTTCCTTGGGATTTAATTTCGGCATCAAAAGCTTATGATTTGGTGGGTACGAATTATTGACACTTCATTTGAAAGTGTTGCCATGTAAAAAATTTAAATAAACGTTTTGATACAGTTTGCCAGACTTTACCTAGGTTATTGCCTCAGCTTTTTAAAATACTTTTATAACATAGTTACGTTGGTACTAAGATTTTTGAGAGATTTAAACAATATAGCTGTATAGATGACAAAAGTTTAATGAAAGAATTTGGTCTTTGCCAGGTGGTTGTCTGTGTGTGAATCCAGAACAGCGATTGAGTATTAGTGGCGTGTTGGAGCGTTTGGCAGCGATTGCTGAGACAAACAACGTCAATCTCAAGCAACCACTCAAATTTGAGCGTAAAAAAGTTGAACAATCCGTGGCCACTAGCTCGCCAGGTAATAAGAAGTCAAATAAATATTACACTACCATATCATAAGAGATTCGAGTCGCGGCAACTCCATATTTGTGATAAAGCCTAAAATAATTCTTTTTAACTAATTTGCGATCGTCGTCGTCCATTAGGCGCTGAACCGTTGCTTTGTTTTGCAAATCCATTGCATCAGAGACTCGAGCTATAAATGGTCAAGTATTTTTTGACTTTTTACACTCAAATTTTTCTTTTTGTATTTTCACGAGATTGTTTTGTGTCCATTTAGTATTTTCATTTAGAAAATAATGCGCGTTTATGAACATTCCAATATTTACACGAAATATGAACATCGCCAAAGGTAAGGTTGTTGAACGCAATGTTCTCTCAATGCAAAAGGTAGTATAGCATTTATTTGACTTTCCTATATTATTATTTTTTCCTAATCATAATTTGTTGATCATTTTATATAGGATAGGCGCTTTTTATAAACATATATCCCAGTGAATAATTGTGCAATATATTTTAAGTTTAAATTTCTTCTTTAATATTTCAAGTTATTTGTTTATTGATTTGGATATAACTATTTAACGCATTCCTAAAATTTGGCTGATGAATAATAATAAAAGTACTAACATTTCCTTTCATATTTGTGATTACTCTAATTGGTATTTCTATACAGGAAGGTTTAATAATGGGTTATTGAAGTATTTGATATTTTTGAAACATGACATATTTTTATTTATATATTTGACTCAATTGTTATTCAGTTAACCCTTTCACTAACTAACATGGGTTGGTGTGCTTTTAATTTTAATTTATTTTTAAGTTTAAATATGGTGGCTGTGTCGTTCATTTAACTAAATAAAATCAATTTTGAAATATCAATAAATACGAATAATTAATTGGGTAAAATAATTGTTGTGAAGTAATTTTTTATAATCACAATAGCACTTCGGAAATACAAGGAATAAGTAATTTTAGGATCAGATGAGTGAAAAGTGGTTGTCTATGATATTATTCGCGACATGTTTCAACTAATTTAAGACTATGCGGCTTGCTATCGTGCTTATTTCGGTTATTGTAAACCGTTTCAAAAGCTTGATGGATAGCATCTTGTAGTCTCGCCGCAACGAGCGCTGCGAAGTTTTCGAAACGTCGGATTTAAGATCAAAATAACCAATAGCAAGCCGCATAGATATAATATTAGCTAAATTTATAAAGAAGAGACCGACATAATTAAAGTCTCTTATCATTAGAAGAGCTATTTAACTGAGATAATCTAATTTTATAGTCAAAAATTATTAATCATTTCTTATCTTTAATATTTATAACAAAATATTAGTTTTGGGGTTGATATGTGTACATTTTATTATAATATTTATTAGATATATAAACATTAGGTAGGTATCATTACATCACAATGATATAAAACATGAGTGATATTCAGTTTTGTTATAAAAATCCAAAGTTATGTCACAATAATTCATGTTGTAATACATATTAGGGCTATGTGAAGTTTATTATAATAAATGATTATATTTCTCTCATTGATGTGGTTTCTTTTTATTTTTATTTTAATCCAGTATTTTTTAAAAATGCTATTTAACTGCATGGGTATTGATTAATATTAAAACCTTTTTTTTTAAATATAGTGTATCTGTATGTCTTGGTTATGGATTTGAAAATTAACAATAATAATAGTTCTTGCCTTCGTATTTCCAACTTCAATTGGTGGTTGATACTAACGTTCTGTCTAAGATATAAAATAACATATAAAAGTAACAATTTTTATTACTTTGTTTAAAGAATATTTATTTAATTATTGTATTGTGAGCTTATAAAGTGGTGATTGCCAAGCGCTGTGAAGGAGTTGTATCAATTGTTTCGACAATTTAACTTATTGTTTCGGGTTATAAATACTCAGAGTAGCATACAAAAAATGTTACTCCCTACATAAAATTTCGAATGTAGACGTTTTAAATTTTATAGTCGATTATTACATTTGAACAAAAACTTGCTAAATCATTGAGTTTGGTTTAAGTGTTTAAACTAGATGTCATAGATATCTCTAAGTTAGTGAGTAAATAAAAGAGAATAATAATAATGTTGTTTTATAATGTGTTTTCTTTGGTCGAAATTGTTTGATGCAATCACCTGGTATTGAGATTTTAGTCATTCGTGTAACAGCATCCTTTTTCTTTTTAAACAATACGTCTTAATTGTGTAGATCAACAGCATCCTAAAATGTGTATCTACATTTTTAAGATAAGTTTAAGTTGAAGCATGTTCCGGGTTTTCGTTTCATGTCTGTAGTGCATGCCCCTCTGTAGCCGTGTGGATGATGTAAACGTATCACCTTTTCTTTTTATTTTAACAGGTGTATTCAACTTTTTTGGATGCCCCATTGTTTTCTCATTTAAATGACCCTCGGCGTTGCATGAACCTCGCCATTGGACACCACTCACTGCTTACACGCTATTCCCTTGGATTTATTCTATAAATGATGAGTATACATTGTTTTTATTTTATATAGATTTATTTACATTTTAGTTTTATTGATATTTTAAGTTTTAAGTACAGAGTTGTGATAGATAAGGACAATAAGTAAATATATTTATAAACACTAAAAAAATATATTAAACTTAAAGCATTCATAGTTACCGAATAACTTTATTATTATTATCGTGCAGTGGCGAGGAGTCCATACGAGCCTATTCCCACCGGCTTCCCTTTATCTATTAAACATATAGAAATTACTACATTATATTTAAAATTATTCGCGCCGTCTAGGCGGTCATGTTGGCGCCCGCTGAGCCTGATTCAAGGTCAAATAAACCATTGAGGAATCTCTTTAAATATTTTTATGGAGGTGGGCGTGGCTTGAATGATTTTTATGTCTTCAATTAAGTGTCTTAACTAAATCCTTTCTTCGTCACTGTTTTTTATAAATATATTTTAAACCATCATAATTTATAGTCTTAAACATTCCTTCCTTTCAGCCAGCATTCCACTAAACATTCCCATTTTACTTGCTTTAATTATTACTAAAGTATTATATTTGGAAAAAGTATCCAGTACTTAAAAAACTCTACATCTAAGATATTACGCATGGCTTAAAGCATTTTTAAATTCTACCTTCAGAAGATTTGCCTCCGAGAAGATGTTGGAAAATTATATTAGTTCTTTATTACATAAATTGTTACTTAAGTTACTAAGGTCATGTTTATAGTAGGCTTATAGTTTGCGGCTCATTATCGTCCAATTGTTAGCGCCACAAATTGCACACCGCGTGGTTAACCGTAAATTAGCGGCTCAAAATCTGCCTGGCGACGGTTAGCCGTTAATTATAAGCCTAGTTTTTTTAGTCTGTTAGACATACAAGTCCTTCTGTTGATATGGTTTGTAATAGTCAGAATTTTAAATTATCAACATAATTATATAATGGTCGCCATCTTGCACTCAATTACATATTTAATCTAATCGTAAATTTTACGTATGATTGGTAGTTCAAATGTTATTTTAAAAAAGTATATAGAATAAAAAAGAAAATATTATGCTTTTAAATATTCTATAATAAGATAAGCCCTTTTACAAATTTAACTGTTTGCTTTACCACTTGTTATGACCAACTAGAGCTTATCTGTAAAGTTTGCAGTGATATCAAGAAAGATACCGCTTTTATCAGTTCCTTATCTATATTATTAACACCTTTCCAAAACAGTTTTTTTTATTAAACCATATTGAATTTATATTGTGTTTGAAATATTATTAAACATTAAATAGGTATGTTTATTTTTAATTTTAAGTCTACTGTTCTTGGAGGTTATTTGTAATTATTGTTTTACTGAAGGTCCAGTAAGGGTTTTAATAGTATTAGGAAGTATTATTTTTTGTTACCATTTTGTTTTTTGTCTCTGATGATAAAACAGTGTATTATTTTAGTTATAATATTTTACTTTGTTTTTTTATTTATTAGTTGTTCTCACAGAGATGTTATTCCCATCACGTTCTATGGGGAGATATTTCCATAGACATTCGGTGGATTGGTTAGAGATGCAAGTAAAGTAAGCTGTATAAGCTATAAGGTACCCCGAATATTGTGCTGTTATGGTTTTTTATATTGTACGAGTAACATTCACCAAATATTTATGTTAATTTTAAACATGTTTTCTGTCTTATTCCTTATTCCAAAGTATGTATTATTTTCGAGTGAGATTTTTTAAATATTTATGAGGCTAATTTAGGTTTATTTGTGATTATTATACTGCACAGCATAATATGCCACTGTTCTGTTTTATTGATTGACAGTTATTGTTATTTAGTTTAATATTGAAGATGCATCACAGTTAATTTAGGAGATTTATTTTCGTTTAATTTATTCTAATATATGAATTTATTATTGTTATAATGAAAGTTGTTAAATTTTAATCAATAAATATTTTTATTATTATAACTAGTCGTTTTTATTTTTATTATCCAAAACGTAACACTGTTTATAGAGTACTTTATAGAATTATAATAAAGATTTAAGCGGCAACCCTGATAACACAATACATCCCTTAATTTACTAAACAAACATGAGTAATACATAATCAAGTTACATTTATTGTTTTCATTAAAGTATTTATTTTTTCTATTCTAGTAACGGAGCCGAGTGCCAGCCAAGAAGTACCAAGTTCAAGGCCTTTGGAGTCTAGTAGACCACCTCCACCTCAAAGACCTCCCACGGCGCAATATAATCAACCACCGCCTCAAATGGCTCCAACTTCCGGCGGATTGTTTTCTTCA
Source organism: Tineola bisselliella (assembly GCA_028551675.1). Lineage (NCBI taxonomy): Eukaryota > Metazoa > Arthropoda > Insecta > Lepidoptera > Tineidae > Tineola > Tineola bisselliella. The sequence goes on from JAPWLS010000864.1 coordinate 104,698, forward strand.
ATAAAAGGAGGCGCAGGGAGTTTATTTAAGAATCTAAAGGATACTTCTTCGAAAGTAATGCAGACAGTACAACAGTACGTATTTTTTCTTTTTAAATTTATTGCGATTCTAATAAAAAAATACATCTTTTGAAGAAATGTTTGAGAGCCGTTGATTTATTTGCCTGTTATTAGCCTTTTGTGTTTAATTTTTATATTATTACTATAAATTAAAGTTAAAAAATGAATACAACATTTAAATTGTAAGCAATAAATAACTGATTTTAAATTTGAAAATCGAACTATGGCCTGAGCCTCGAATTCAAACTTAATACTAAATGTTACAGGAGCATAGCTAGGACTGATTTGGATATAAGTTATATAACTAGTCGTATTATTGTGATGCCGTATCCATCTGAAGGATTGGAGAGTGCTTATAAAACTAATCATATTGATGATGTTAAGGTAATCATTATTCTTTTATTTTTCGAAGAAATGTAAGAAATTTTAATGCTGTATGGTTTTGTGTCTTTTGTTTTTAATTAATATTTGAAAATAGAACTCAGTTTAAGCGGGACTTTAAAAAATGGATTATGTCGCTTTTGAATTATTTTTCTAATAATTATGGTTTATCTACTTAATGTTTGTGTCTTAATTTTGTTGAAATTATGAATTTGTCAAATATAATTGTTATAATTAAATTCTGTCCATCTGTTTTAGGCGTTCCTAGAAAGTCGTCATCCAGGTGGTCGTTATTGTGTTTATAATGCATATAGAAGTAGTACTCGGGCTCATTTCCCGCGTAACATAAGAGTGGTAGATGCAAGCGAGGCTTTGAATGCGACTCCCTCACATAAGGCACCTCTTTTGTCTCCTTTCTACGCACTGTTGGAGGATATGTATCAGCATTTAGGGAAGGACGAAAGAAATGTCTGTGTTATCACGTGTCAGGTGAGTTAGGTAAACAAATTAATTATTGAATAATTACGAACATAGGCATTTATGCGTGTGTGGTATTAGTAGGTGCTTTTATAATTATTTTATTAGATAATTAAAAATAATAATTGATATTAGAAGAGACTAGAAAACAGAATAAATTTCTTAAATAATACGAGAGAAGCATAGTGGAAGTGACT